>OY757938.1:45001102-45011102 GCA_963585895.1 Sepioteuthis lessoniana
CTTTTTAATGCTAATATTGCCTTCTCATAGTCACCCCATTCAAGTGATATTACCTAAAGTGTGTGAACCTCTGACCTGTACTTTTTCACACAGATGAAAAACAGACAAATATTGGTCAATTGAAAAAAAAAAGCAAAAAGAAAAAATATATTGATTTCCTAAATTGATCCACACATTTTCTATTTCTCTATTCTCACAATAGAGTATTTCCTAAAATGTTTCTCATGATTATTAATTAAGCTTCTCTTTGCACATGGCCAGAAGAATTGTTAACTCAGTGAGAGTCAAACTCACTAACAATGCTCTGCTAATCTAGGTTGCAAACCATTGCACACCAAAAATGTTTCGTTTATTACAGCTGTGTTTCTGGGAATTAGATATTGAGTCTTTAGAAAGTATTCTTTTAAAAGAATAGTTTTTGTTGTTATCTGAGATAAATAGTTAAATTTCTGTTAGAAAACAAGAAAAGTTATGCTGAAAAGTAGAAGAATCTCTTGACAAAAAAAAAAGAACTCTTCAAATCACTATTCAGATTTTAAACTCCTTTTTTTTCTCTTTTGGTTTTCATTGCCATTTCTCCCAGGTCCACTCTGACCTGAAGTGATTGTACCTACGAGGGTCCCATCTATGGATCAAAAAGAACTATTTAATCATTTGCCATACTTGAAACCATTTAACTGTTTACAAATAAATCATAAATGTTTAATAGAAATATTAGAGTTATATAGCAATTCACTATACTTGAAATCATTTAATATTAAATAGAATTATTAGTGTTTGATAGCAATACTTGAACCCATTTAACAGTGTGCAAACAAATGATTTGCCTTTAAACCAACCAACCAACCTTTTTTTTTGTTCACATATCTTGTTTTCTAAAGATAGTAAAGTTGGTGTCCAAATTCAAGGCGACCCTATGGCTCCCTTTTCAATAACTACAACTCTGAGGTGTAAAGGAGAGTGCTACTCCTTTTCCTGGATTGCTTTATTTTACCCTTGATACATACCTTTTAATAGTGAATGTTAAGCAAGGAGGTATCAAGTTCCATTTTTTGAGTCTTTGGTATGACTCAACCTTGGATTGAACCCCGGTCTCTCAGGCCATTGGCTGACACTCTACCCACTAGGCCAATAAGAGATTCTTGTTCATTTTTCTTTCTTCAGCAATACTAAGCAAAATATTTTTTAAACGTTAAATTAATTCATGTTTAAAAAAAAGATTCTGTTTAATACTGTTTTTGCTGAACTAGACTTTGCTGATTATATTTTCTTCACTGATATTGTTCTGATGCTACTAAGTAAGTCTTTGCTGATTATATCTTCTTCACTGATATTGTTCTGATGCTACCTAGCAAGGTCTTTTTGTTTCCAGTCTGAAGTTTACCAGTGGGGGGGCTCTGTAGCAAACATTGCTGGAAGTAAGTTTGAACTTTGGTTGTGTTCTTAGGTTCTCTTTCAGACAAATACCTTTAGGAAAGGCATGAACCCCTGATCTCCCCTCATTAATGGGTTAAATGATACCCTTATTGTTCTTCTACAATGATAGCTTGGCATTAAATAACCCACAAATGTTGATATGCCATTAAACAAAGACATAGAAATCAGTCTGTAGTCCAACATCGTCTTTTTATATAACCGCCATTTCAGTTGGTTTTTGATTTCATATCTTCTTTGCATCTCAGATGTTTGTTCTTGTCTTTTTTTTTTCAGCAATGTTAAGCAAAAAATGTTAGCCAATGTCATTTTTTTAATGTTAAAAAGCAACACTTAGAAACTAATGTTTACAAAAAGAAAGAGAAAAAATTTAGTCCATTTTGCTGAACTAGGTTTTGCTGATGGCATTTTCCCATCACAGCACATCTCTGAAACAAAGTGGTTTTATACACCACATCGATCTTGGTTGTCTCATTTTTCTATGGTTCTTAAAATTTCTCTCTCTCTCTCTCTCTCTTTCTCTCTCTCTCTCTCAAGATCTCTCAAGATCTCTCTCTCTCTCAAGATCTCTGGACATTTCTTTTTATGGGAGAATTTGAATCCGGTAAAATATCATCTTTTGAAATCTGGTATTCCAGATATTTTGTCACCATTAAATGTACTTTTAACTTAATTAATAATCATGATGACCATTCTTTACAGTTGGCTTTTAATTTCAAATCTTCATATACTATGCTTGTCTCTTGGGATAGGGGCCTTTGTTCTTGGATTTTCTTCAGCAATACTAAGTAAAAATGGTCTCAAATAGTTCTTTAATTGTTAAAAAGCAACACTTGGAAACTAATATCTATAAAAACAAAAAAAAAAAAGAAAAATTTCAGTTTGATAACGTTTTTGCTGTACTCGGTTTTGCAGGTGGAATTTTCTTCACTACTATGATATTACAAAGCAAATTATTCTGTTTCCAGTCTATAGTTCAATGTCTTCTTTTCTATATAGCTATTTATTAAGCTAAGCTTAAATGTGGCTCAAGGCCAGAAGTTAGAGATTCCCAGTGAGAATCAAACTTACTAATTGGTCTAGTGGGTAGAGTGTGCGCCGATAGTCCGGGAGACCTGGGTTCAATCTCAGGTCGCGTCATACCAAAGACTTTAAAAATGATACTTGATACCTCCTTGCTTAACACTCAGCAATATAAGGTACGTATCAAGGGTAAAGTGGAGCAATCCAGGGAAAAGAGTAGCGCCCTCCCCTACACCTCAGTGTAGTAGCTATTGAAAAGGGAGCCTTCTAGTCGCCCTCGACTACGGTCACCAACTAATCTAGCTTGCTAATCATTAGTCTATTTGAGGTACCTCTCTTTTGCTATATATTCTCCCTATTTTTTCAGTAGTATGACTATATATCTATTCCGTTCTTTTATATACTTCATCAATCTTGAGTTTATATATGTTGTTTTATTTTCTATGTCTCTTTGAACAACCTTTCTCACCCTTTCTTTAGATCGTCATACATTTCTCTTTAGTAGAGAATATAGGTCTAGTGAGATACCATCTTTTCAAATTTGGTACTCAAATATGATATTTTGTCATCATTAAATACACATTTATTTTTATTAGTAGGCATGCTAGCTATTCTTAATCTATTTAATACACAGTTGTTTTTTGATTTCAAATCTTCCTTATGTACTATGCATGTCTAGAGGCAAAGAAATCCAAGTCTTTGTATCTTTCTTCAGCAATGTTAAACAAAAATGATATCAAATAATCTTTTAAGTGTTAAAAAGCAACGTTTGTAAACTAATGAAAAAAAAGGAAGAAAAATAAATTAATTCTGTTTTTGCTGAACTAAACTTTGCTGATTACATTTTGGGTTTGCTTTCTTTGTTTTATTTCATATCAACCTTTCTGGGTTATTTAATGCCAAAGACATCCTTACAGAAGAACAGCAATGTTACTATTTAACACATAGCTCGGAGGAAAGCTGAGAGGGTTTATACCTTTATTAAGAATATTAGTTCAAAAGTGAACATAACGGCTCAACTGAAGTTTAAGCTCACTCTCTACAATATCACAGTCTTTTACATTATCCACAACACCATAAAAACTTTCTCCTGATGACATTTTCTTCGCTGATACTGTTTTGATGTTACCAAGTAAAGTATTCGGTTTCAAGTTAGTAGTTCAATTTCCTCTATTTGTATGGCACCTAGTAGCACGAATCTATATCTATTCAATTCCTTCCTATGCAAATTATATACACATCCCTGAAACAAGAAGTTTTTATGTCCCACATGGATCATGAGTTTCTTCTATATATTGTTTTATTTTCTTTCCTTGATCTCCTTCTCTCCCACTCAAAAGTAACTCTTAAAAACTAATGTTAAAGAAAAAAAGAAAAAATTTCAGTTTGATCCTATTTTTGCTGAACTAGGCTTTCTTGATTACATTTTCTTCACTGATACTGTTTTGATGTTACCAAATAAAGTATTCGGTTTCAAGTGAGTAGTTCAATTTCCTCTATTTGTATGGCACCTAGTAGCACAACTCTATATCAATTCAGTCCCTTCGTATGCAAATTATATACACATCCCTGAAACAAGAAGTTTTTATGTCCCTCATGGATTTTGAGTTTCTTCTATATATTGTTTTATTTTCTTTCCTTGAACTCCTTCTCTCCCACTCAAAAGTAACACTTAAAAACTAATGTTAAAAAAAAAAAAAAGAAAAATTTCAGTTTGATCCTATTTTTGCTGAACTAGGCTTTCTTGATTACATTTTCTTCACTGATAACTCTTCTTATTAGCAAATGATGTTATTGGAATTTAAACCAATTACATTGTTTTTTCAAGGAAATACTTTCTCATACAGAACTTTTCAGTTCTAATCAGTAAAGATAAAATCTCTGTTGAAAAGGATCATTATTGTTTTTCATCTCTTTAATTCAAAAAATTATTTTTGATATAATTTATCACTAAAAATCCAAAGTGTTAAAGCTAAATAACTCACAGCGATGTCATTGTGCCAAATGAAATCTATTGATTCTCACCTTGTTTTTAAAATGAATTATGATGAATTTGGAGATGATAATCTGGGAAACTAGGTATTATCAGTTAACCTTGCTGGTCAGTGAAATACAATAAATGAAAAGAGAAATTTTCTTTTTGCACAATTTTGTTTGCTAATTCTGAACATAAAATTTCAATAGAAATTGAGATGCAAAGTTATCAGAAATTACTTCAGCTCTGACTTAAAATTAATATCAAATTAAATTACTATAAAACCTGCTTTCGGGGTTGGATTTCAAAGGTAAACTAAAAATAAAAAGAACTTTTTTAACACATGTAATACAAATAACATATATATATACATATGTATATATATATATATATGTGTGTGTGTGTGTGTGTGTGTGTGTGTGTGTGTGTGTTTGTATATATACATATAGGTATAATGATTAGAGTGTTCACCAATGGCCAGGGAGACTAGGTTCAATCTCATGTCGAGTCATACCAAAGACTCATAAAATGGTACTTGAGGCCTCCTTGCTTAACAGTCAGTATTAATGGGTATAGATCAAGGGTAGGTGAAGTAATCCAAGGAAATGAGTAGTGCCCTCTCCTACACTTCAGTGTAGTAGCTATTGAAAAGGGAGCCTCAACGTTGCCCTAGACTCAACTATATATATATATATATATATATATATATATATATATATATATATATATATATATATATACCATAATTGTGTATAAGGTGCACTTTTTTTTCAGATTTTTCAACCAAAAGGTTTGACATGCATATTATGCATAACAACTCTATCTTTCACTTTTTTTCTTGCCACATGAATCAACATATCTCAAATGGGATGACCAAAGTAAGTTATATCTATAGTCCAAACTAATGTATTTTATGCCGTTATCGAGAATTATCCATAAGAATGTGTTTGTTTATAATTTTACTTCTAATGTGGGCTTATTTTCATTGCAAGCTTGTTGCATTTTTTTATGTGAATAAATCAATATGTTTGCTCTAAATAAAGTAAGTGAAGCTTGCGACCTTAGTTGAGGGTCACCCAAAGGCTCCCTTTTCAATAGCTACTACACCAAGGTGTAGAGGAGGGCACAACTCCATTCCCTGGATTACTCCACTTTACCCTTACCTTATAGAGCTGAGTAAGGTGACATCAAGTACCATTTTTTGAGTCTTTGGTATGATTCAACCTGGGATTGAACACAGGTCTCCTGGACCATTGGTGAACACTCTTCTCATTAGGCCAGTGTCATAAATTTTGTTTTAAAATATGATTTAAACTATATGAATTCTTATTTCAAATCAATACAAACCAATAAAAAAATTGAACAAATGTTATATTTAGCTGCTACAAATTCTAAAAGGGCAATGCATATTGTTAAGCCATGCAAGTGACCTCCCCTGATACTCTCTAGAAAAGAGAATAAGTTGCTAGGACCGGAAGTAAACAAACGGCCATATTGGTTTAGGTGAGAGTGTAAGAAGAAAGGTGTAATAAAGGCGTCTCCGTATGCAGAGTGTTATAGTCTTAGTTCTTTGTTTTTAACACATATTATCCAATAAAATTTTTATTCTAGGATTTCATTGATTAAAGTTAGGGCTGTGTGTTATAAATGAGTGCACCTGACATTGGCCTAGTGGTTAGAGTGTTCGCCAATGGCCCGGGAGACCTGGGTTCAATCCCAGGTCGAGTCATACCAAAGACTCAAAAAAAGGGTAATTGATGCCTCCTTGCTTAACACTCAGCATTATAAGGCACGGATCAAGGGTAAAGTGAAGCAATCCAGGGAAAGGAGTAGCGCCCTCCCCTACACCTTGGTGTAGTAAGCTATCGAAAAGGGACCCTTCGGGTCACCCTCGACTATGGTCGCTAACTTTACTTTTACTATATACATATATTGTCATCCACAGACAGACTGTTTCATTCTATCAGAACTCTTCAGTGTGGCTAGACACACAGGATGCTCGAAGCCGGGATTGAAACCCGTCCAACTTTACGTTAGACTAAATCTCAGACCTCTCGGCCACCAAGCGGACCACGTTGGCAAAGGGAATTTTTAAGGTATTTATTTAGCAACAGCAGCAGCAGCCATTTGTTTACATTTTTTATACCCTATCAGCTACCAGAGTGCTCAATTCTTTCGAAGAGCTTTGCATTATGCGAGCGGCAGCAGACAATTCCTTCACCAGAGTGCTCAACCCCCATGGGGGAGCGTATATATATATATATATATACATATATATATATATATATATATATGCATCCACACAATTATCATTACAATTTAATACTAAAAATAGTTTTAATTAGTAAAATTTTTTACAGAGTATGAGCTCAATATTTTTAAGTATAAACTAGACAAATAATAAAACAGAAAAAATCTTATGACTCAGAATTTCATATTGTTGATCCCTAGGGGAAGTATTCAACATGTCTGACCCATGAAATTTCTAAATCAGTAACAAACAAAAATTAAATTAGTAAGTATTAAAATTTTTAAATTAGTAATAAACAAAATTAGCAGAGTCACCAAGCACCACTGACTCTGTATCTGTGCTGTGCTAACATATATATATATATATATATAGAGAGAGAGAGAGAGTGAGAGAGAGAGAGAGAGAAATAGATTTAGCCAACCCTTCTGCATTAGTAGGATGCAACTCAACATCAATTCTTAGGTGAAGTTTTACAGGTTTGAATGTAGAGTTTGCCTTCTCCTAGACTGGTTACCATACCATTATAAAGAGATGATTCTAGCCTACTATTTACTCATACCTGGAGGGAGAATAGTAGGATTCATACTATTTGCAAGTGTACTACTATATATATATATATATATATATGTAAGTTGTCAATCGTTGTCGAGGCAACACAAGGCTCTCTTTCCAATAGCTACTACACCGAGGTGTAAAGGAGGGTGCTACTCATTGCCCAGGATTGCTCCACTTACCCTTGATACATACCTTATAATGCTGAGTGTTAAGTAAAGAGGTACCAAGTAGTATTTTTTGAGTCTTTGATATGACTTGACCGGGAATTTAACCCCAATCTCCTGGGCCATGAACAGACACTTTACCAAAGGCCAATATATACATAATTATGCTTTTCTCCCTTGCATTCCAAGAATTCATTTTTGGTAACAAATTTACTTGCATTCTGATGACACTGGGCCACAAGCAAAAATTCCCCAAACTGTCAAAAATTGAAAAAACATAAAGTGACACAATTCTTCTGTTGTTTTTTTAAAAAGATATTCTGCTAGGTTTCATTAAAAACACCTGAAAAATTGTATCAGTTTAATGTTTTGGTATTTTTTCTTGTATACAAATAAAGTGTCTTGTGCATTTGTCATAGGGATGAAGGAACTGTCCGAAGCACTTTTCTTTCCTTTTTTTCTCGATTGAGTACTTTTGAGTAGCATTACTCATTATCAAGTTCAATTATGATAATATTTTTAACAGGTGATTTATTGTGTGGGTGCTTAGCCCAAATAAATAATACTGTTGCTTTGCTACAGGCATTTCAAAATGCTCACTCCCACATCATAGCAGATCTTATTAATGATCCTATTTACCCAACCCCTCCGCTCGGGCAGGATATGACACAAGGTCAATTTTTAAGCGGAGTTTAACAGGTTTGAATTCAGAGTTTTCCCTCTCCTAGACTAGTTTCCTAACCAAGGCTGAAGAACCTAGTCTGTCCTACTATTTACCCATAGCTGGAGGGAGAATAATTGGATTCATACCTTTCCCAAGAGTATTAGTGCTATGTGAAATGCAATGAGTTTCGTCCAGGATTTGAACTCGTGTCGCCGAGTTCATTTCCTACGACGATCTTATTAATGATAGACTGCTTGGTGTTCATGAAGAATGCATAAAGAATTTGTAATCTCTTCTTACAAGTAGAGCTGCTGAAGATTTCCATGTAATCTATGAGAATTTTCTTGATATTTAATTGTGGAAAGTTATATATATATATATATATATATATAGTATGGTCACAACTACTGCTTGGAAAAAATTGTTTTATTTTATCGGATAGACTACTATATGGATACACCACATCGACCCAGATCAAGAAAAAGCTTGACAGCAATTGCACAAGAATGCTACAAGCTATTCTGAACAACTCCTGGAAGCAAAATTCTACAAAACAGCAATTGTACAGCATCTGGCCTCTCGCCTCTAAAATCCTCCAAATCAGATGAACAAGACATGTGGGACACTGCTGGAGAAGAAAGGACAAATTCATAAGTGACGTTTTCATGTAGATCCCTTCACAAGGATGAGCAGGTTTTGGACGTCCAGTTAGAACATATCTACAATAGGATGTAGTTTGGAGGACCTGCAGGAAGCAATGGACGACAGAGATGAATGGAGAGAGAGAGTCGGGGAACTCCATGCTAACAACTTGACTGAAACCCGGTCACCCGGACCATTGGCAAATACTCTACTCATTAGACTAATATATATATATATATATATATATATATATATATAAACTAAATGTTAAAAGGATGTATTTATCATATATGACAAAATCCCAACGTTTGCCATTTTAGGTTTTCTATTAAACCATCTTAAGGGCTATGTTATTATGCTTCATCTAAAAATTAATTTCAAATGAAAAAATTATGAATGAAAAAATTAAAATTAAGTTACAAAAAAATGAAAAAATTATTAGAATTCTATCATTATTAATAGTGTTTATTTCAAAATGTAGTGACATAATTAGTGTTTGGAAAAAAAAATTTTTCTTTCAAAAAAAATATATATATTTACTTTAGATTTTAAAAGATTTCAAAAACATTTATAAGAATTTTTTAAAAATTCTCAAAAATAACATTCGTGAGGATAGTTTAAAACATTTTTTAAAACATTTGATTTTTTAAAAAAATTATTTTTTAAATTCTTTTAGTTGTATATGAAATTAAAAAAAGTCAAGTAGAGTTGGCAAACTTGGTCGAGGATGACCCAAAGGCTCCCTTTTCAATAGCTACTAATAGTGTTCGCCAATTGTCCGAGAGACCTGGGTTCAATCCTAGGTTGCGTCATACCAAAGACGTGAAAAATGGTACTTGATACCTCCTTGCTTTACACTCAGCATTATATGGTTAGGATCAAGGGTAAGTGGAGCAATCCAGGGAATGGAGTAGCACCCTCCCCTACACCTCGGTGTTGTAGCTATTGAAAAGGGAGCCTTCTGGTCGCCCTCGACTACGGTCGGCAACTTTACTTACTACACCAATGTGTCAGGGAGGGCACAACTCCTTTCCCTGGATTGTTCCACTTTACCCTTGATCTGTACCTTATAATGCTGAGTGTCAAGCAAGGAGACATCAAGTACTGTTGGGTCTTTGGTATGACTCCCCAGGCCATTGACAAACACTCTAACCATCATGCCAATGAATGATACAGTTGTTTTTATTTGCAATAAAAATCCAGTTTAGAAAATATTTTTATTAGCAATCATATGAAGATGGTTTAACAAAAAACTAAAACATTAAACATGCACATATTATCATATATGAATA
>OY757938.1:45013346-45033346 GCA_963585895.1 Sepioteuthis lessoniana
CAAAACCTGCCTAACTTTACACTAGACATGGTATCTAACTGCTCAGCCCATTTTGGCAACATACATCAGCTCAGAATTTATAACACATATGTATTAAATTTCATTTGTTTAATTTTATGCTGTCGGATACCAGAGTGCTCTGTTCATTAGAAGAGCTTTGCATTTGTGTCCTTCATATATATATATATATTTATATAAATATCTTTTTCATTATATATATATCTATATATATAATTATATATATTCTTCATATATATATATATATATATATATATATATATATATATATACAAATATTTTCTCCATATATATATATATATATATATAATATATATATATATACATATATATATATATATGTATATATATATATATATATATATATATATATAAGAAAATAAAAACTAAAGAAAAAAATAATCATTCATAACTATGTTTCACAATACTGATTATCATATAAGCTTTGTTTAATGGCATATCAACCTTTGAGGATTATTTAATGCCAAATCATCCTTGTAGAAAAACAGTTGTAATATAATTAGCCCACAGCTGGGGAGGTAAGGGAGCTTATACCTTTCCCAAGAGTATTAGTCCAAAAAGGAATGCAAAAGTGTAACTGAAGTTTGAACTCACTTAGTAAGATGTTAATCAGAATGCCATAAAATGCAATTCTGTATTGTCTGGAAGAGGTTTATCACAAAACAATTATTTCAATCTCCCAAAAATACTTCTTTTGAGCCTATTCAAAAGATGGTAGCAAATCAAACAGTAGCAACACAAGTTGGAATATCAGCTGTTCTATTGTATTTACTTTCAAACTAATAGTCTCAGAAAAAGTATGAAATCCCTTATACCCACCTCGAGCTATGGAGTAGATTGTTCAATGACTGTCTTTCTATAAGTATTGCTCTGGCATTAAATACCGTGACAGTTGATATGTCATTAAACAAAGAAAGCAACTAAATCCTGATTTCCTCGAAAAAGGTACAACTGTAAACAGCACTTCCAATTGGCAACACCTTCACAAATTCACTTATTTAGTGAATGATCTTCATTTAAACTTTAAAGGTTTTAAGTTGAAAGTTTTACTGATTTCCTCAAAGTCTCAACCAGAATGATCAAAAATAATTGTCTCGTGTGCACCAGAAATTGCTTAGGACACTTGTCCTGATCTTATAGTATCCTTGTCTTCTCTGTTATACTTGGTTGTGCTTATAACTTCAAACATTAGAATATAAATGATGTTTTTATGGAGATAAAAATAATGTTGAGACAAGATATTTGAGAGCAGCAATTGTTTTCCTCAACTGTTTCTAGAATCAGTCTATAAACAAGTAGTCACATTCTTTTCCCTCAACTTTTTCAAGAATCTCTCAGTAAACAAATGGTTACATTCTTTTTCCACTGTTATTGATGGGATTAAAAATAGTCTCTAAAAATCATGCCAGCCGGTTAGTGCATTACATATTTTAGATATTTTTGTTATAAACTTTTAAGTTTTCATTCAGTCACATCAGTCTGTCTGTCTGTCTCTTTCTCTCTCTCTGTATATATGTATATTGCCTAGATGATTGAGTGTTCCCCAATGGCCCAGGAGATCGGTGTTCAATCCCTGGTCAAGTCATACCAAAAACTAAAAATATGGTACTTGATATGTCTTGCTAAACTCGCAGCATTATAAGGCACAGATAAAGGGTAAAGTGGAGCAATCAAGGAAAGAAGTAACACCTCCTCTACACTCAGTGTAGTAGCTAATGAAAAGGGAACCTTTGGGTCGCTCTTGACTACAGCCGCGAACTTTACTGTTACTAATATATATATATTGTATTTTTACTATTTATTAATTTTTTATTCAATGAAATTAAAACATTTACTTTTGATTGAAATATTTCATATTTTTTTATTCCTATTTATTCATTATTTCACATTAATTTTTTATGATTTAATAAATTGATAAATACAGTATATATATATGTATATATTGTATTTTATAAATTCATTTTTATTTAAGAATTCAACTCATTTTTTCTTATTTTTAATTCATTGAAATTAGAAACTTACTTTAATTTGAACTTCCTTTTTAGTCATTACCTTTATATTTCTTTTATAATTCAATAATAGAAATAATAAACTAAAAAATACGATATATATATATATATATTATATATATATATATAATATATATATATATATATATATATATATATAATCTACTTTGCTATAGTTATGATTAAAGTGTACTCAATATCAGTGATAAAGCATATATGTCTAAGTTAGGAAAAGTAGAGTTACAGAGTCAACAATGCTTCCTGTCATTTTCTGACATATGCAGTCCCCTGGATTATTCCCTATTTATTTAGAAATTTAATTTTCAAATTTGAAATTCTATGAATTTAAATGCCTAGTTTTAATTAGAAATTTTTTGCCTTTTCCATTCATTTTCATTCTTTTTTTTTTTTTAACTCAAAATATAACTTGTTTTAGAAATTTAACTGAGCTCATTTTTCATCCAGACAGGATTAATCTCAAAATACCTGAATTCAAAATTCAACTATAAATTGTTCAGACACTGGACAGATCTTTTTAGAAAGAAATCTCCTCACATTCCTATGCTGAGCCTGGCTGTAAGTTCAAATATAGGAAAAATATAAGTGATGGTTTTATGAAAATAAAAATAATGTTAAGAACATTTTATTTATTAACAACAGTTCTTTTTTTTTGCCAGCATTTCTAGAATTTGTCTACAAATAAATATGAATATTCTTTTTCTTCTGTCTTTCATCATTCGAATGTTGTTTTTTTGAAAGTCACTAGTTGGCGTGTAAAATGTAAAAAGGAAAACAGATAAATTGGCATATATATATATATATATATATATATATATATATATATATATATATATATATATATATAATTGAATATAATAGACATTTTCTGTTTACATATTTTTTTGTTGATCCTTTCATATTGCCGTTTTGATTTTATAGTATTTGGCGGGAATTGATTGATATATTTTCCATAATTTTTTATTTCCCAAGTACTTCTGCCCGACTTTGGGCCATCATCAGGCAAGGATGTATTACAAAAGTGATGTAACTTTTGTATGTACATATATATATATGTGTGCGTGTGTGTGTGTGTGTAAAAAGATTATGTTTACTATTATTTATGTTACTAAATCTCATTGGTAAAAAAAAAATGAATTAAATATTTTGCTTGAAGCTAAGCACAATTTCTTAAATTATTTTATATTATTGGTTTCTAAAATTTTGAAACAAAAATGAAATAAACCTCTCATTTATTTTGCAAATTTGTTAAGACAGTGAGAGACACTGTTTAAATGATCATACATATTATTATATATTACCATATGATAAAACATTGGCCTAGTGGTTAGAGTGTTCACCAATGGTCCGGGAGACTTGTGTTCAATCCCAGGTCGAGTCATACCAAAGACTCAAAAAATGGTACTTGATAACTCCTTGCTTAACACTCAGCATTATAAGGTACAGATCAAGGGTAAAGTGGATCAATCCAGGGAAGGAGCAGCACCCTCCCCTACACCTTGATGTTGTAGCTATTGAAAAGGGAGCCTTCGGGTCACCCTCGACTATGGTTGCCAACTTTTTTTTTACCATATGATAAAAATAAGTGGAAAAGAGGATAAATCAAACACAAGGGATAATATTTTGTTCTTCATTAACAGAATTTCATTAGACTAAATCTCTGATGAGACCTGATACACTTTGGTGCCACCTAGCTTTGACCATCTACCCAGACAGCCACAGTCTCTCTCTTTATACCTTTTTACATTCTCCATTAGTTTATTTTTTATCTCAGTTGCTAAAATGTAGAAAAACGCTAGTCTAATGAAGTTCTTCTGTTAATAAAGAACAAAATATTCCTGCTAAACCTGTTGTAAGAGTTTGGTTTATCCACTTTTCCCCTTATTTTTATCATCTTATCAGATTCACCAAAATCTACCATTTTTCCGTATTACCATATATATATCCAAATTTAGACTGACTGTTTCAGACTTAATTGGAGTCAGCTCATAAATAATTACCATAATCATCTGTGAATAAGACACACCATTTTTCCAAATTTTATCTGTGTATAAGGCACACTATTTTTCCAGATTTTATCTGTGTATAAAACAAACTATTTTCCAGATTTTTCAGACCAAAAGTTAGGAGTACATATTATACATAAGAACTATATGGTTAACTGTTTTCCCAATCAAATGCCCCACCATATTCAGGAGGAGATGACAAATAGGAAGATATATCTATAGTCTAAACTAATGTATTACAAAGAAATATCCACTGGAATGTTCGTCTGCTTATAATTTTGTTTCTTTTAATGTAAGCTTATTTTCTCCACAGGCTTATTGCATTTTTCTGTGAACATGTTAACGTGTTTGCTGTAAATACTGTGTAAATTTTATCTTAAGACCGAATGTGAACTATATAAATCCTTACTTTTAATCAGTATGAATTAATAAAATAAGTTATACAAATTCTTAATTTAGGTTAAATTTAGCTGCTACAAATTATAAAAAGTCAAGAATTTTTTGTCTAGAATTTCATAATTGAAAGTTTGGGGTGCATGTTATATATGAGTGAGTGTTCTATACAAATAATTAGTTATAATTTTATAAGGTTGAAATTCAGTTAATAAATAAAGAACTGGGAATAAACCTTTGTCTTCAAAAATTAATTTTTTTAAATAATGATTTTCTGACCATAAATCAGGGTAAAATGAACAGACACATCTTACAAGTGTCATTCAATAAATAAGGTGAATTTTATCTTGGGTGGGGGAATAGGCAATAGGGAGCACTGTTTACAGTTGCATATTTTTTAAGAAAATCAATAGAGATTGACCCTTTCATATCCCAGGATACTCTCGGCATGTCCTTCTTAACAGACCACTGCACTCAAAACTTTTTCTTCACTTGAGAGTCTGTGTGTTTCCACTCCATTGACTGTCTTTGTAGCTTAGACTCATAGTGGCAAACCCATGCTCAGACCATTTGAAAAACTTGTTTTTTTTAACTAAAACATGTTTCTTTATACATATCACACATTCCTTGGTAAATTTCACATGGTTTGTACTTTTCAGTCTCTGAAAATTTGATGACAGACCTCTGTTCAAACCTGGTTAGTATTCTGTTTGATTTGCCATCATTTTGAATATTTTTGCAACATTAAAATGATTTTTGTTATAAACCAATTCCGTACAATGCAGAGTCTTCAGAACACATATTTTACTTTTTTCAAAAGAATTCCTCTTCTTTACCGAACAAACCTCAAATATTCGGGGGTCCCCATGATGTAATGGTTAAAGTGGTGGACTGTTGAATCGTAGTACATGAGTTCAAACTCCAGTAACGCTATTACGTTTACTTTCAGACTAATGCCCTTGAGAAAGGTATGAACACCCCTATCCTCTCAGCTATGGGTTAAATAGCATTACTGCTGTTCTTCTAGAAGGATGGATTTAGCATTGAATAGCCCAAGAAGGTTGATATGACATTAAATAACAACCAAACTCATATATTCATTCTTTTATCAACCATTGATCAAAAAACATTACATCTGAAATCTTGAAACAATAGGTATGATAGATTTAAATATTACACTTAAAGACCTGCTTGGTGGCTGAGATAGTTATTTATATCATACCAATGACAGCAGAGAAAGTTTATCAATTCTGTCCCCTAATGTTATCAATCTTTGCCCAGTCAGCTGGAGCTGTAGAATACACCAACTGCTTCTCTGCAGAGGGGTAAGACCCCCCCCAACGAGTGTCCTGGATATGACACTAAACAATCTGATGGTGAGATTCCAGTAATACTGGAACTTTGGGGAATGCAGAGCATCCCTTCATTGCCATTGCTCCCAGGCCCACTCTAGAACTGTTTGACTAAACTGAATAGCTTAAATAGAAATGTTTTTGACAATCAAACTGTAATCACATTTAAACAGCATGCTTATGCTAAACTGAATTGTTTGAAATGAAACTGTTTTTGACATTGAATCTGTACTTACACTAAATTGAATTGTTTAATATAGAACTGTTTTGACATTTAACTGTGTGTAAATAAAATCTGTACTTATACTAAACTGAATTAGCTGAATTAAAACTGTTAGAATAAACTGAATAGATTGAAATAGAAATGTTTTTGACAATTAAACAGTGTACTCCTGCTAAACTGAATTGTTTGAAATAGAGCTGACAATGTGCATAAAAATGGATTTGGCATTAAATAACCTACAAAGGTTGCTATGCCATAAAACCCAACCAACCGTTATCAATCTACTTCAACCCTAAGAACCCAAGTGACTAGTATTGATGCCACTCTTTACAAGTTTGGGGGTGCTTGTGGCATAATGGTTTAGAGCAAACAGATCTATTTGATCTATGAGACTCTAACAGGAACTACCATTCTGGACAAGAGTGGACCTGAGAGTATTGATAGTGAAATGGTGCTCTATACTCTGCAGAACTAGAGCCTCACTTTCAGATACAGTTTAGCTGAATCTACTTCCTACAACTATAATTTTTATGCCACAAGTGCCTCCTACTGAGACATTAAATATACCAATATGTAAAAACCAGTCAAAGGGTTTTATGAAACCTTTAAATAAAGACCCTTTAAAAAGGCAGGTTGTGATTGTACTAACATCTGAGATGAAGAAACTTATTTGACAAAAGTTCTTGTTCCAACTAAGAAGAAAAAAGTCTTCTTTCTTTTATCTAAAGGTTTAAAGAAACTAGGGACACATGATGCAAAGTGTGTAAGGCTGTATGATGAATGTTTGTATGTAAGTTTTGTACCTCTTGGTTATTGTCTTCTTGGTCAGGCCAAGAACTTTTCAGCACCACCGTATATCACAAGAATAATCATTTGAGTAATAAATACTAATGATCTCATAACACACAAAGTTATTTATCAAATTTTCATAGAATATGAAGTTTGTTACTAATCTCCAAATAGCAAGAAAATCAAAGTGCCCTGATATTTTATGAATGTAAACAAAAGTAGCGAAGCATACTCAATTGATAACCAGAATATTTGTGGTCATACGAATCATCTTCACAGTTTGGAAACCTTCCAGTCTTTGGTCTTCAATGCTTCCTTATGAGACAGAAATATTTTTAGACAGAGAAAGTGTTTTTAAGAGTTCCTGGCTTTAAATTTGACAACTTTCACTCAAAATGAAACCGTTTCTACTTCTTGGAGATAAATAGAAATGGTTTCATTATAACTTATTGATTTTTATTCTGATTTCCTTTTCATGGTGAATTTGACAGTTATAAGATTGACTTGAGGAGAAAAGGAACTTTCACAAAGAATCTGTCGAAAGTATTGGGGAGTACTGAAAAGTTCTCAGCTTAACTAAGAAGGGAAGGATCTTGTCCAAGGAGAGGATCTTGTCCTAGACAAGGATCAAAACATTTTGGGACCTAAGTTGTCACAGGAGTTACCAAATCAAAGTTAAAGATTTTCTTTGAGATAAGAGTTGCTGGTTTTTAACTCAGACATATGAGGATCATTAAATAAGTTTGCAGACTTTTTTCATATGGGCACTTTTATTGATAGTACACACATGAAACTCTAGTCCACTTTGAAGTAATCTCCTCTGCCTGCAATGCACTTGTTGTACCGTTCCAACAACTTCTGGAAGGCCCCATGGAAGTCCTCTTGAGTGAGCGTGTCAATGACTTTCGTCATAGCCTCTTTCATCTCAATTGTCTCATAATGACAGCCTCTGAGCTAAGGAATAACCAAAATTCACAGGAAGCAAGGTCTGGACTATAGGGAGGGTGAAGAACTGTCTTGATGCCCATCTTGGTCAAATAGTCAGTGACAAAGATGGAGTTGTGGACTGGTGCATTGTCCTGGTAGAAATGCCACTGACCCAATTTGAAGAGTGCTGGCCTCTTCCCAAGGAATCTCTTCCTGAACTCCCTTAAAACCTCAACATAGTAACCATAACCCTAACCGTTTGGCCAATCAACTGTGGTGTATTGACTTCCTTACTTCTCCTACACCTCTCATCATCCCTCACAGACTCCCTACCTTCCTTGAATCTCTTATGCCACTCAAAAACTGATGCTCAATTCATGCAAGATGGTTGAAAAGCAGTCTGAAGCATTCCATACGTTTCTGTGACATTTTTTCCAAGTTTAAAACAGCATTTTATTGCATATCATTCTTCTAAAGTGTCCTCACGTCCAGATTGCATTGACAGCTGTGACAATCAGGCTTTAGTAGGGTGTATTCCAATTGCTGCTGTAGCTGTTCATTTGAACCTGAAATCATAGAAATTGGTCAGTCATGTTATAAGATGTATAGCAATAACATACTGAATTTTCAAGAGTTTATGACAATTTTAAATACTTGTACAAAAAAATCTGAAAACTTATTGAATTTACCACGTATTTCTCATAGATTAGAGTTCAAATATTTTTTGTTACAGAGTTTCAATGTTCTAGATTTGGGTAATAAATAATACCTAATTCTATCCATTCTGATTTTGTAATGTTCTACAAGAAATCATAAAATCCTGATATATTTGGTTTAAAAGAAAATTAACTTTTTCATAAAAACTGTTTGAGTGTACTTTTTTTATGGGCAATAAAGTAAGTTGGCAACTTTAGTTGAGGGTGACCTGAAGGCTCCCTTTTCAGTAGCTACTACACAAAGGTGTAGAGGAGGGCACTACTCCATTCCTGGATTGCTTCACTTTATCCTTGATCCTTACTTTATAATGCTGAGTGTTAAGCCAGGTGACATCAAGTACCATTTTTTTAATTTTTGGTATGACATGACCTGGGATTGAACCCTGGTCTCCCAGACCATTGGCAAACACTCCACTCATTCGGCCAAGTTTGTTTTTATACTCTCTGCTTCTGCCTACCACAGAATAGAATTAGTCAAATCAATATATTATAGTGTCCAAGTCATGAGATAGTAACCTTAATTGTTCAGAATCTTGATTAATAATTAAATGTGTTGCTTTATAAGTATCTAAATGATTTCCTACAAAGCTATCAAAATTTGTATGGATGCATCTTTTACTAGCAAGATTTTTGGCAAATATCAGACTGGGATCGAGTGAAACAGGGGTGCAAAAAACTGAGGATGGGAAGATCTTGGAAACTAAATGACAGGGCCAATGACACACAACACACTGCTAACTAGGGGCAAAGGGAAACAAATAAAGACTAAGCTTATCTGGGGTAGGGTCCTGAAGGACCCCGTCCGCCACAACCATAAACAGGAAAGGAAGAGAAGGATTACTTCAACGTTACCCTCTTTTGTATGAACCAGCTTGCTGCAACCCAAGCATTTTCTATCAGATCTGATTTGAAAATGAAAAAAAAAAAATCAAGAAGAACTATTTAAGCAAGAAAAGATGATTTGCAATTTTATTACATTAAGATCCTGTTGTTTACTTTGCAATGAATAATACAAAAATATATAATAACAATCTATATAATATTTAATACATATATCATTTATTAGTATCTTTTTGGTTTGGTTTCTTTGTTTAATGGCATATCAACCTCTGTGGATTATTTAATGCCAAAGCCATCTTTGTAGAAGAACAGCAGTGATACTATTAAACCCATAGCTGGAAGGATCAGGGGGCTCATACTTTTCTTAGGCGTATTAGTCCAAAAGTGAACATAATAGTGGTAAATTTAAATGCTTAGAATCTAGATTAATAATTGTTAAGTGTTTGTCTGTCTAATATTTGACTGGAAATAACAAAATTCCTGTTATCTTTGATTTTGAAGAAAATAAACTTTTAGCAAGCCTTGATGACGATAGTGAAAAAAAATCTTTTAAAAAATGTTAGTTTTAAAGTAACATTTTTTAAAAGATTTTTTTTTTTTGCTAGGGAATTTGGTACAAGTGGGAACTATTAAAAATTGGAAAATGTATCCGATAAAGAGTGAACCAACTTATTTTTTCTTTTTATTTTCATTTATAAAGTTGTTCAAATCAGAAATGAAATATGGCCATCATTATCTCTTTTATGTCCACCATCTTTTAGAAATGTGTCATTATTCTGGTCTTGGGTTTAAATTGTCTTCATTTTCTGCAAAAAATCTTTTTTTTTCATTTTGACAAAGATAAGTATCAAACCTTTGATGTACGTTATACATCCACTAATAAAACTCAGCTTTTTAAAAGATCTTTTTTCCTGTTGGTAACATTATTCTCAAATGCTATCACTTTTTTTTTAATTATCTAGATTAATAAATCCAACAGTTTCAGCTTTTAATGTTTTCTTTTTATTTTGTATGTAAGCATTTCAAAGATTTTTACCCCGTTTAAGCCAAGTTAAATCTCCTCACATGACTGCATCATTTCTTATCTGTTTCTTCCCATTATATTATTTGTTTACTGTAGGAGATGCTCATAGCACAATGGTTATCATTGTAGAAAGGGGACTTAGTTCAAATCCTGAACAATACTGTTTGTATTTCACAGAGCTCTTAATACTCCTGGAAACGGTATAAATCCAATTATTCTACTTTCAGCAATGGATAAAGAGTTGGGCAAATTGGGCTGTTTAACCTCGGTATGGCAACTGATCAAGGAGAAGGAAAACTGAATTCAAACTTGTTTTACACCTGGAGAAGGATGGGCTCTGTCAGGCTATTTCCTACCCAATACATGCTATATGAGTAGCTCCCACCCATGATAAAACCAGGTTATAGGACTAGTGAGAGCAGCAGTAACAATAGTAGTAGTTGTAGTAGTATATTATAGGTTTGGATTATTTGTTTATCTATAACCCTTTGATTGAAATTTTACTTTGGTGTTATACATTAACCTGTCAATAGACTGACTGTATCCCCAACAGAGGAGTAAGATTCCACCCACAAAAAAAGTTGTGTCCTATATAAGACAGTAAACTGCAACTGATGTCAAGGCTTCAGTTCTAGAGATCTGGAGAGTGTAAAGTACTCTTTAATTGTGGTTACACCCAGGTCCACCCAGACTGGATGCAATTTAGTGTTATACTAAATACAGGGTGTCTCAAAATAGATGCAACCCATTAATATCATAATGATTTATTATTGAGACAAGTGCAATGGCAATCATTTGGAACATGTCCTGTAAACAATGCATCCTTTGAACTAGAGACATCAAATTAATATTTTTTTTAATTGTTATTATATTAGCTTCCAGGAAATCCAATCTTTTTTTGAGTTTCTTCAAAGGAGAGGTCTTAGGAATGAATGATAAACTTTAAATAATTAGTTGGTTATTTGTTTTTTTATTAGGAGTTTATTTGGAGGGAATCATAATCATAATCATAAAAATTTTTTTTTTTTTTTGTTGAGAAACAGGTTGGGAAAGGGATCAATTTGTTAGAATATATCTAATAAAGAAAGTGTTTATAGAAGTAATTTGGTCTTATTTTGGTCTTATTACAAATTTCTTTGGATTTTTGTGTATAACTTCACTGTTTTTAGAAATGATATCACATTATTTATTTCAGTTTTTTGGAACAGTTCCTTCGTATTGTTTGCACTACAGAAGGTTTTTCTTATATGGGCTCGGTCAGTACATTCCATGAGAATGTGCTTCATGGTATATTTGGTCTGGCATGCATAACAGATTGGTTGTTGTTTTCCTTCAAGTAAATAAGAGTGTGTTATCCTTGTATGACCTATCTGGAGTCTTGACAATTTCCTCTTTTCAGTTTTTTCTGAAGCTTTGCTTCCATTCCCACAGTGTGGGTTTAATTTCTAATAATTTATTATTTTTTATTATTGTTCCAGCGTTGTTGTCTTTTTTGTAATATGTATTTATTTATTTTCATTTTAAAGTCTCTGTATGGTATATTTTCAAATCTGAAACAAAAAAGAACACAATATCATTATTATTGTTATTAGCAGTCACATGGATTCCATGTGTATTGAGACATCCTATATAATAGACTTTAAATTTTCTAGATTTCTTAGGTGAAGTTTTTTTTCATTTTTATCATTTTTTGACAAGTTTTTCTTCATCCTATTTGTCTATGAAGTTTTTCTTTCATCCTATTTGCCTATAAATGTCTCACTTTTAAAGATTTTTTCCTCTTCTCTGTGAACATTATTTTGGAACTATTATATTCTTAAAATTTACGTTGTTGAAAGAATTCAACATTTTCAGGTTTTTTATTCTTTTTTAAGTTTAAATATTAATCATTTTAATCAAAATCAAATCTTATCATATATCAACATTACTTGTCCTACGGTCATTTCTAATCTGTTTCTCTATATTATTTTGTTTTTTTTTACTATGTAGTCATAGTTGAAGTGAGTATAATTCCTTTTTTAAAAATTTCTTCAATAAAGTATTTTCATTATTACTTATTTTTTACTCATTTTTTTTCATCTTATTTATATAATCTCTCAAAGTATCTTTAGGATTCTAGACCTTTGTTTTGAATTCAAAATTGTCCTTCTGTCTACCAAGTCTAGAGAACCTAGTCTGCCCTATTATTTTACACATAGCTTTAAAATATGACTGACTTACTACTTAAAATACCTTGCCTTTTTAAAAATTTGGAATGTTGGTTTTTTTGGTTGTTTCTGGTAGCATCCAATGCATAGATTACAATGTTACCAAAGAAATCGATCCATTTGAAGAATTGACAGAGAGATGAGTCTTAAAATCATCCACGGCTTTGTGCTTAAAGATATCTAACTTAATACATTTTTTTGACAATTTTAAATGTTGATTTTTTTCCTGGTAAAATTCTGTGTGTAGATTAAAATGCTACCAATCACAGAATGGCTCAAAATTGCTTGGGTTTAAATTACAAAACAGTAGTATTAATTATCATCAATTCACACAAAACCTAGCAGAGAAATTAAGGGACAATGATTTAGACACATCTGGTTTAAAAAGATGACTGGTCAAATTTTTTATAAGTTAGAATTTAGTAAGTTTAAAACTAAATCATTTTAAAATTTTTCTTGTTTTTTTTTTTGTAGCCTGCTTTTGTGCTCTTTCATGGAAGTGTATAAGGTCACATTTGTGATAGGAGCACAAATAATCATCAATTCAGTAAAGTAAGTAAGTAAGTAAGTAAAGTTGGCGACTGTCGTCAAGGGCAACTCAAAGGCTCCCTTTTCAGTAGCTACTACACCGAGGTGAAGGGGAGGGCACAACTCCTTTCCCTGGATTGCTCCACTTTACACTTGATCCGTACTTTATATTACTGAGTGTTAAGTAAGGAGGTATCAAGTACCATTTTTTTAAGTCTTTGGTATGACGTGACCTGGGATTGAACCCCGGTCTCCCAGACCATTGGCAAACTCTCTACCCACTAGGCCAATGAGCTGGTACTTTGCATAAAAAATGACAAACCCAAATCGAAAGCAACATGGGAGTTAGATTAACAATCCATGTGTCATGATCAGCAGAACCTCCCTCAATAGCCAATATGGGGGAACCAATGGCATCCTGCGAAGATTGGCTGTTCTAATTTCAGGTACACATTCAACAACCAAAGCAACTACTCAAATGAGGGATACCTACAGAAAAATGGATGAGAGAAAATAACAGAAATGTATTCAATATTATTTTAGGAGCAATCCTACACAAAGATGGTATAGAAAAAAAATGATACAAATTTGGGCAAAATTCCTCTAGATTTAATACAAGTCAAAGATGTGATGACCAAGCAAGAATTATATTAAAGAAAACAACTCCTTCATGCTTTTTGTCCAATGTAATTGGAAGAAAAGTATGAATCACTGTTTTCCACTAGGGTTCTCCAAAACGTCTTTTTGTTTAGTCTTATTCAAAATCACATCTGATTATAGCTGCTTTTTTAGAACTTTAGGAATATCTTTTTACTCTGATTTTCACATCCAAAATTTTAGGCAACAGACTATCTTTAGACCTAATTATAGATCTAAGGCTTCAAAAATTCACCCTAAGAATGTATTATTAAGAATTGATTTAGAAGATAAAAGCACTCAGTGTTGATTTGGCTTGTGACATTTAGTCGTTAGTTTTATCCCCAGACTGATCGATTCGTTTCTTTGTTTACTTAGCGAATATTGAAGAACAGCATCTCTATCCCAAGAAATTACTGTCACAAAGTTATTATTTATCAAGTCTTCTGTGAAAATTCTGTTGGTATTATTAGTAGCAAATGGATTTGTACAATTTAGTTTAAATACAATTTAGTCTAAATATCTTAAATGAATAATTCTCAGTTATCAGTTTTTGGTAATTCATCTTTCATTTTAATTTTGGAGTAGTATAAGTAATAATCTTAACCTGTCAAAACAGTAAACCTTATATTTGAAACCAAATATTATTCTACTATACACTATAAGTCTGAGAGTTACGGCTCAGGGAGATCATATCACATATAAAAATTAAAATGCTTTGTAGGGAGACAACAAATTATTATTTCCCTTAGAGAATAGGCATGTCTGTTTGGAACATTGTGGAGTGTAGGATAAAAGTCCAGAAATCCATTCTTAGCCTCTTTTTTTACCTCTGTTCTTTGAACTGCAGGAATGTCTTTGAGACACTGTTTGGGAATGATTAAGCCATGTGGCTATTTTACTTCACCTTATCAAGTAAGCCCTTTTCCATTTTTGAACCATTTTTATATACTGCTTGTTCATGGAAAAATATATTTCTAGATATTAGGATACTTTTCTTTCTTCTTAATACTGTTGGTATGTATATTATATCATGCATATAACAGATTAAATGTTCTTGTTTGTATAAATACGCTTATTTTATCATTTCCTCCATTGTGTTCTTCTTAGGTTATCATGAATAAACTAATGGCGATATTAGTCCTTGGTGAGTGGGGATTTGACTAAATATCTTCCTTAGTATCAAGTAAACTAATTGTTTAACAGTGACCATTTATTGAATAAAACAATTTTACAATAACCACAAAAAATTGTGCCCAAGAACAAAATTTGAATGTTTAATTGTTTGTTTTTATTGGTTGTATGAATTTTATGAGCTCAGGTTGAAGGCCAAAGTCGAGAAGACTAAGTTGTCTGGATTTCTTTGATTAGAGTGGTTAATTTTAGACAATTTTTCTTTCATCTTCATTTTGATGTTTAATAAGTATTAAGTTGTCTGGATTTCTTTGAAGGATTTTAAACATAACTGTCTTAATCTCTTAGATAAAGCATTGTTATTAATATTCATTTTTGACAAATTTTTCTATCATTTTGATTTTGTTGTTGAAGTCGTAGAAGTAAGTTTTAAGTTGTCTGATTATGAATCACTTTTGATCAGTTTATTTTTCAGATTATAATAGTTGATTTTTATTGCATTATATACATATATATATATATATATATATATATATTTAATTCTAAATAAAATTTACAAATGGTCTAAATCAATAATTTATAGTGATCTATGCATAAGAAGGCTTAGAAATATCATATTTCAACTAAAAATATAACATGGTGAAACCACTCTGAGTTTCATGTACCTGATCTTCAGTTGAATTTATATATATATATATATATATATATATATAGGACTTGAAAACTTAAAGTAGGTGTTTCAGTTGTTTTATTTCCTACCTTATGTTTTGTTCTTCATTGTACAAGCATTTTCAAATTCAACTGGAAAGGTTTTTAAAAATTGAAAATAATACTGACGCTGTTTTTCTATCATATGTGTTAAGATGTTAAAAGATCTTTTCTAAATGAAATTTCTTAAATTGAATATATATATATAGATATGTGTGTGTGTACGTGTGTGTGTGTGTGTGTGTGTATGAGAGAGAGAGAGAGAGAGAGAGAGAGAGAGAGAGAGAAAGTTTTAATTATAGCATAGAGAAAATATCAGAAAGTAAAATCAAAGGTTTCAATTAAAAAAAGATTTGAAATAGATCATAGAAGTGTGTTTGTATGTGTGTCTGTCTCTCTCTCTCTGTCTCTCTCTCTCTCTCTCTCTCTCTATATATATATATATATATATAAAATACAGTTTGCTATCTTTATAAATAACAAGTGCTCAATATTAGTGATAGAGCATATAAAACTAAAGATAGCAGTGACAGATTGAACAGTGCTTGGTGGCTGTCTGTTTCTCACCTGGAAGACTATGATTGCATAGGTGTGAAACTGACAGTCACCAAGCATGATCCTAACTTTATATATATATATATATATATATATATAATGTTCACACAGTGGTGCTTATAAATAAGTATTTCCAAGAAATTTGAAAAAAAGTTAATTTTCTTCCAGACTAAAGATACCAAGATATCATAATTTATAGTAGACCATTATACAATCAAACTAATATTATTAGATATTATGTATTGACAGTATTGAAACACAGTAATCAAAACTAAAATTGCAACTTGTCTATAGACAAGTCAAGTTGTAATTTTAATTTTAATAAAAGGTAAAAATATCTTCCTTTAGTTTTTTCTTTGGAATTCTTCATCAACAATAATACAAGACTAAATACCCTGTCAATATTGTTTTTGGATGAAGGCCACATTATTTAGGGAAAGACCCATCAGATGTGTTCAGTAAAGCTAAATCTATAGAGATTTAAAGAAATAGAATTAGCGCTTAGAGGAAAAAGTTTGGGTGTGAGTTTCAGTTTAGGAACGTTAATTAAATATAATCTTGTAGCTTCTTGAGAAGTTTGAGTGAGTTTCTCTTCATATTCGAAGGTGAGACAAAAAGTTTGTTCTATTTTGGTAATCTGAGGCATAATTGGGCAGCTTCAGATTCTTTTGCTGAGGTTGTGAAGATGCCAATCTTGCCTGATACTCTCTGAGTACTACTCACCAGATTTACTTTGATAGGTTAGAATTCACAGTTTTAGGCCAACTTGACCTCGCCTTATTGTTGAGTTTCTTGCAACCCCAAGAAAATTTCTTGAACCATTTGGTTATTGTACTGTGATCAACTATACCTTCACCTTTTGCACCCACATGTGCTTTTGCTTGCGTCTGGTACAGTTCAAACTCATAAAGTTACCAAATTAGACGACATTGTGTGACTTTC
This sequence comes from Sepioteuthis lessoniana, assembly GCA_963585895.1. Taxonomy (NCBI): domain Eukaryota; kingdom Metazoa; phylum Mollusca; class Cephalopoda; order Myopsida; family Loliginidae; genus Sepioteuthis; species Sepioteuthis lessoniana. Next base: position 45,030,393 of record OY757938.1, read on the forward strand.
AAATGCACAATATTTCAGTGCAGAAACTACCGCAATACTAACAACCACAGTAAGTACCTACTATGGCTTGAACTGCTACAGTTATGGGATATATGCACAGCACACTAGCACTTACTGAAATATTGCAAAATTTTTGACACTTCCTCATAAATACAGGGTGTTTCAGAAATATTGATATCATTTAATTTGGAAATGGCTGCTCTCATTTGAGACATAGATATCTGGGAAGTTACGGAGTTTAGGCAAATAAAACTAACCAGGCTTAATGTTGAACAAAATAAGATTTAATTGTCAAAGGCTTGTAGGAATATGTAGAAGTGTTATATATATCAATGGAGCCTCACCTCATAGATACGTTCGACACTATTGTGATGGGCTAAATTATGCCGACTAAGTAGTCCCCACTAGTAGTGGTTTACCTTCTTCACACTGTTGGTGAGTATAGTATTTTGTTAATGTTATAAAGATTTCCATTTAATTTCTAACCGCCATTTTGCTTATTTCTCATTCAGTAACTTTCTGTTAGGTTATAACATTTGGTGACGAAGGATTCAGGTGAACTCAAACATTCACCACTACAACAAAAAAATAAAACAATCCCTTCACATAGCCCCAGTGAAAAAATTTGCAACATTTCAGGTCCGGTGAACATGGTAGTCCTTTTAAAATGAAATTATATCACTTTTCTGAAACAGCTTTTACATATAAAAGTTTGGTTGAGTTGTGCTTTATGACATATTAACCCTTGTGGTTCATTTAATGTTAAATTCTTTATATATATATATATATATATATATATATATATAAGACATATTTTGCATATTTATAAATATCCAGGAGAAAGCCTTATATATATATATATATAAATATATATATATATATATATATATATGATTTGTAAATGAATAGTTTGTTGGTAACATTATTTTTAACTGGGCCAGAGCTCATTTCACATAGTTAAATGGCTTCAACTATTGTCTAACACTATAAATTCTATTTGCATACAGTTAAATGGTTTCAAGTTTGGCTAACGCTAGTTCTATTTGTACACAGTTAAATGGCTTTAAGTATTGCTATTCAACATTAATTATTCTAGTCAACATTATTCATTCATTTGGACATAGTTCCATGCATTGCTACCTAATACCAATAATTCAATTCAATATCAATCATTTGGTAAATTATTTCAAGTATAGTAAATGATTAAACAGATCTATTCGACCTATAGATGGAATCATAACAGGTACTACCACTTTGGGTCAGAATGGACCTGTGAGTAATGGCAAAGAATTGGTACTCCAGATTCCCCAAAGCTTCAAGACTGTAGCCTCTCCTCATATGGTTTAGTGTCATATCCAGGACACTCATTGGAGTGGGTGATCTTATCCCTCTGCAAAGATGCAGTTGGCTTATTCTGTAGCCCTAGCTGACTGAGCTATATATATATATACATATATATATATATATATATATATGCAAATTTCATTAAACATAATAGACATTTTATGCCTACATATTTTCTTCTGGATCCGTTTGAATTCCCGTATTACTTTTATCGTATTCGGGGGGAATTGATTTAGGTATTGTCCATAGTTGTATGTATCCCTAGTACTTTCTGCCCGACTTTGGGCCATCATCAAGGGAGAATCTATTACAAAAGTGATGTAACTTTTATTTTAGCAAATTACTACTGTGTAAGGATGTCTTTGCCGTTGAAGATTATGCCGTTTGCTTTTAAATGTAATTCTGTAAATAGTGCCAGTAGCTAAAGACATTTAAGTACATTAGCACTGGTTTGAAAATTAATTCTATTAAGTGCTGGTTGCAGGTTTCTAATATATAGTGCTTTGAGAATCTGAAGTTTTTGTTTATTATTTTGATGTTTTGTTGTGTTGTCGGTGAGAATTTTTCGTAGTTGAGTTGTTGGGCATGAATGTTTTTTTAAATGCTGAGCTATTGAACTTGTGTCAGAAAGGTGCATTGTAAGTCTACATACAACTATGGACAATACCTAAATCAATTCCCCCCCCCCCGAATACGATAAAAGTAATACAGGAATTCGAACGGATCCAGAAGAAAATATGTAGGTATAAAATGTCTATTATGTTTAATGAAATTTGCATTAACGAAGAAATGCTGCCTAAATATACATATATATATATATATATATATATATATATATATATATATATATATATATAAAAGGCTTTCTACTGGATGTTTATAAATATGCAAAATATGTCTTATTTTTTTTAATTAATTTAACTAGTATTTTCTTTGATCATTAATTTTTAATTACTTTTCAGCCATCAGTAACCATGATAAATATTGTGGGTTCAAAATAATAAAAGAAAATTCTTCTTTAAAAGTCAAAGATGAAAGAAAAGAAAATTCAGCTATTTACAATTATAGTTGCCAATTCTTCATCTAAAAATGAAAATACAGATTAATTAAAAGAATAATGTTAACATTTCTATAGGATTTCCAATTATGAGTTTAACATTTCTATAGGATTTCCATTTCTATAGGATTTCCAATTATGGACTTGTCTTTAATTGGAATCATTTTGAGATGAGGTTTCTTAATCTGAGAATTAATTTTTTATTTATTGCGGACTTTTTGTCCTCATCTTGGTAGTTTTTGTGTTGTTTCTTCTGTCATTACGTTTCGACCAAATTTCACATCTGGCCATCTTCAGGTGATTTACCGTGACCTCGGATAGGACTGCTGAGTCTTGTAACAGTATCCCCAGTAATTACTGCCTTCCATAGTTGTTGTCTATCGTACCACGTTTTTGACCAAGTAAACCTCTGGCCGGCTTGGGTAGGATTTGAAACCGCTATCTTCTGACAATGCTCACCTGGAACCGCAGAGACTCAACGCCTCTATCCGCTGCGCCACGGGCCCCGAAGTAATTACTTGGGATACGATTACAAGACTCAGCATTCCTATCC
>OY757938.1:45038346-45155846 GCA_963585895.1 Sepioteuthis lessoniana
ATCTTGAACAAGTCCTGGTGGCAACACCCCACAAAACACCAACTGTACGGCCACCTGCCTCCTATCACAAAAACTATTCAAGTTAGATGAACCAGACATGCAGGACACTGCTGGAGAAGCAGGGACGAACTCATAAGTGATGTACTCTTATGGACCCCCACTCATGGCCGAGCAAAAGCAGGATGGCCAGCACGAACATACATTCAGCAATTATGTGAGGATACGGGATGTAGTCCAGAAGACCTGCCAGAGGCGATGAGCGATAGGGAAAAGTGACGAGAGAGGGTCAGGGATATCCATGCTACCAGTACGACATGATGATGATAATGTTGTGGAATGAATAAGCTTCAAGTAACTATTCATTAAAGTTATATTGTATCAAGTATTCTTATCTAATGTAAATAACTTTAAATTACTTTATTTGACCCATAAATAGGATCCTAACTGTAATATAATAGCAGAGGGATTTCATTTGATGCCTTTGGGTTTAGTTAGGCTGAGAACCTTTCTGTTCAGTGGATGGGTTACTTAGGTGAAACATGAACACAGGTGTTCACACGCACTCGCAGGCTGAACAAACATGTCACTCAGACATGTCACAATAGCCCGAGATGGGAAACGGGGCTAGCAAGTGCGAATGACGTCACGCACCGGAAGCGCACGGAGGATTTTGGGAATTTGAAAAAAGTTAGTAGAGTTGAGACTAGACACCGGACGAGAAGGGTTGACTTTCGCTTGCTCATGGAGGCCTTGGGCAGGTGTCACACGAGATGGGGGGGGGACAGATGAAAAAGCCAGAATAGAAAGATTGTGCCTCTCTCTCTCTCTCTTTATGTCGAAAAACCTTTAAACTCAAAGGTAATAAAAAGTTTCGTACCTGAACTGAGAAGTCGTAAGTGTTTTTCATGTTTCGAGATCCTATGTTCTATGATATATATATATGAACATCCTATGTCCATTTTGCATATTCATGGTACATAACAACTACCACTACTCCACAGATCTTTTTAGCATTCCCCTCTTCAAAATATCTCTCATCACTTTTTGAAGAGGTCAAAAATCTATTTCATTTCTGTTAGTCTTTTTTTGAGGCATTTGTGATGTAATGATTGTCATTGTAGGAAATAAACGTAGCAACTCAAGTTCAAATCCTGGGTGAGGTTGCATTTCACATTACACTAATACTCTTGGGAATTGTTTTATAAGTTTTTATTAAGTGTTACTTCATAGATAACACCCCATTTCGTATAATGCATTTGGTTACCCCAAAGACAGTAACCATACACAGAATATTTGGCAGGAAAAGTACAATATATAACATCTAATACTAGGAGGGGACTGGGCTCTCTTCCCGAGTGGCAGAAAAGTCACAATCTATTCAAGAAACATGAATACAAGTCCATATTGCCAAAGGTGGAAGTAACTTATTCTTCTCCGGTCTGGAAGATAATGGAGGTAGGCCCCATGTGCTTACTGCTGTGAAGTGAAATGACGACATCTATCACTTCTGAATTCCTGTTCATGAAGTGGCAGATTCCCTGGTTTACCTCGCACATGACCAAAAAGGACTCGTGACATTGGAGAGTTTCTAAAACACTGTGACAAGGGAAACCATTCCTTTAGTCACCCAACAGTATGAATACAACTATTCTCCATCTATCTATGTTTAAATAGTAGGGTTCTTTAATCTTGGTATGGCACCAGTCTAGGAGAAATAAAAGTCTAAATTCCAACCAAAGAGGCTCTACTCCTCCTCCATTAAAAGTTTTCAGCATTTTTATTAGTTTTAAAAAGGTGTTGAGTATGTAGTTTTCAAAAGAGAAAGCACAGAGAACTTTTGTGTACACTTCATGACTTGTGCTTCCTAGCTTATGGCTTTTCTATAATTATCTCATTTTCCAAGCAAATAAATGGAATCATTTGCTGCTAATGGAATCAAAAAAGAAAAGAAAAATGGCAGACTGACTGATGAGACAAGCAACAAAAGAATGAAATATAAAAGATAAAGAATTTTGCATATAAAACATAAAATAGTAAACATTATTTCCCAGTTTTTGAAAAATTATGTCACAAGGTGTTTTAGAAGTTAAAGATGAAAGAACAATGTTAAAAAGGTCAAATTTATGAATATTAAGAACTTGTTATGCTGTGTCAGTCATATTTTAATTTTTTTTTATTTATGAATAAGCTTCATGACATAATAAAAAAAAAACTGATATTGTGGAATCAAAATAAAAAGAGATTAACGAAACAGATTAAGAAAAGAAACTGATAAAGAAATCCTATGTGCTATGTTAAAATTCTAACGCGAGTTCCTTTCAATCTACCACCATGTTAGCAGAGCTTAGATAATATGAACTGCATCTTCTACAGAGGTTACCCTGACACACACAAAAGGGGGAAGGGTTCCTGAGTATGACACTAAATTGCATTCAGTGATAAGGCTCCACTTCTGAGATCTGGGGAGTATGCAGTACCCCTTCACCAACACACACAAAAGTGGGGGGAGGTTCTGACACTAAATTGCATTCAGTGATGAGGCTCCACTTCTGGAGATCTGGGGAGTATGGAGTACCCCTTCACCAACACACACAAAAGGTGGGGAGGTTCCTGAGTATAACACTAAATTGAATTCAGTGATGAGGCTCCACTTCTGAGATCTGGGGAGTATGGAGTACCCCTTCACCAACACACACAAAAGCAGGGGGAGGTTCTGAGTATGACACTAAATTGTATTCAGTGATGAGGCTCCACTTCTGGAGATCTAGGGAGTATGGAGTACCCCTTCACCGACACACACAAAAGTGGGGGGAGGTTCTGACACTAAATTGCATTCAGTGATGAGGCTCCACTTCTGGAGGTCTGGGGAGTATGGAGTACCCCTTCACCGACACACACAAAAGCAGGGGGAGGTTCTGAGTATGACACCAAATTGTATTCAGTGATGAGGCTCCACTTCTGGAGATCTGGGGAGTATGGAGTACCCCTTAATTGCCATTACTCTCACATCCAATCTGACTTGGAGTGGTAGTACATTTTAGGTTCCCATCTATGAATCAAATAGATCCATTTGAAAATTATGAGCATCTAAGTGGAATACTTTTAATACCTTATAATTGTGTATAAATTATTTATATTTCGAATAGTTATCTGAAGTTATAATTGTTTACTAAGTATTATTATTAGTTACTTGAAACCATATAATCATTAGTATTATATAAGAATACTTAAAGTCATACAACTGTGTGTAAATCTGGCATTCAGCTGAGAGAGCAAGGGACCCTCACAAAGAAAAAAGTGACTTCAAATGAAGGAAAACTGAATGCTGCTGTGGTAGAAATGCACACACAAGACACTATCTTCATTAAAACATACAAGTTCAGTTCACATAGAGACCAATTCCTCTGGCTGCCTGCTTCAAATTATGCTGCAGAGATTCAGCTTGAGCTGGTGTATTTGGAAAAAGTGCCAGAAATGAATAGATAAACAAAAAAGTGTTTTTTTCTCTCCTTCTAAAATCTTGGTCAGAATTTATCTTAGAGATGAAATAGATGAACTCCTATTGCTCAGGGGAGTCTCTCTGACATATTCTAAAGGAATACTTGGCATCATATAATTATTTATATTAAGAATAGTCATTTGAAATTATAGTTGTTTACAGAGAATGATTATTAGTAACTTGAAATCGCATGACTGTGTGCAAGCAAATGACTCTTACTGAATAGAAATACTTACTTGAAATTATTTGATCATTAAGATTAGATAGGAATACTTGAAACCATACAACTGCGTGCCAATTATTCAGATTTGATAGGAATATATGATATCATATAACTGTGTGAAAATTATTTGTATTATATAGGAATAGATGTATATTTTTCTTCTTTTTTTTAAGTAAAAAAAGAAGTAAGTAAAAAAAAAAAGTGAAAAGAAAAAAGAAAAATGTACGTCTATATCCTTGCCCTTGAGGTCATAATAATTACGCAGTTGCATATTTCTTATCCTCTTAGGAAGATGTAGCCCTAGAGGTGGCCGAGTCCTCTGTAAAGAGTTTAGTTTGGTTTGGTTAGGTTTATGGCATATCAACCATTATAGGTTATATAATGCCAAATCCTGTTTATACATATATAAAGAGTAAAGAGTACGGATGTAACTTGCAAGACATATTCAGGTTAATTGGCCGCACAATTACCATGACTAGTTAATTTGGTATCACTTGTGTGTACAACAAACAGGATTCCTTAACCCCTAGGCCTGGAATAACTCTTGAGAGGTTGACATGCCATTATCTAAGTGCATATAAGGAAGGAGAGTACCATCTTATCTATGTAATGATTATCTGGAGAGTGGGTAATCACTGTGAGACAGACAGCTTTTTACATTGAAGGAGGTGGTAAGAGATACAGGGTCAGACATAGATACAACCTAAAAATGAGAACCTGATCTCTGAGAATTGTTTTGAATTTTTCCAGGAGTGATTTTAAGAATTTCTGGAAGTTTTATTGAAACCACTCCAGAAATGGAAGAGCTTAAGGTGTACATCAGGATAGATGGATATTTAGTGATTTGGTTTGTTTTAGTTTTTTGGCATATCAACCATTGTTGGTTATTTAATGCCAAATCCTCTTTTTACATATATATCAAATATATGATTTGTAGAGACATACAATTAAATGATCAAACAGTTCTATTTCAAACAAATCAGTTTAGCATTAGTCATTTGCTTGCACTCAGTTTAAATGTCATTCAGTTCTATTTGACCCATTGATAGGACCCTATCAGGTGCTACCACTCCAGGCCTGAGTGGACCTGGAGCCTTGTCATCAGATTGTTTAATGTTATATCTAGGACACTCATTGGAGTGGGGGTCTTACCCCTCTGCAGAGATGCACTCGGTGTATTCAACAGCCTCAGTCGACTGGGCTGGATATTTGGTGAATTTTAATGAGAGATTTGGTGACAATCCAGCAACTCAATCTGAGCTCAGACACTCATTCACAATTCATTATCTCGATTCCCTCATTTCTACATTGGATCTGATCTGCACCTATATCCTTTTAGTTTGTCCCAAACACACAGGACACTGCTGGAGAAGCAGAGATGAGCTCATAAGTGATGTACTCCTATGGACCCCCACATATGGCCGAGCAAAAGCAGGACAACCAGCTAGGACATACATACAGCAGCTATGTGAGGCAATGAACGATTGGGAGAAGTGGTGAGAGAGGGTCAGGGATATCCATGCTAGCAGCACGACATGATGATGATGATGAGTCGTTGCTAGATCCCAGGGTTAAAATTGTCCTTAATCCCCAACTGTTTTATAACAGTGCACAGAATGAAGAATCTTTAAATATGTTATAAAATCTCTTTCTCATGAAATATTAAAACCTATGAATGAATAATATGCTGTTTAGCAAAAAAAAATCTGATGCAAATTATTTACTGAAATTATCTGTCTATAATACACTCTCATGTATAATATAGGCCCCTAAATCTGGGTTTGGAAATTCTAGAAAAAAAGTATCTGTAATATATAATCTGCACTGATTTTTTTAGAATTCATAACAGCTAAATTCAACCTAAAATTCATCATTGGAGCCTGACACGCCGGACACTGCTGGAGAAGCAAGGATGAGCACGTAAGTGATGTACTCCTATGGACCCCCACATATGGCCAAGCAAAAGCAGGACGACTGGCCCGAACTTACATACAGCAGCTATGTGAGGACACAGGATGTAACCCAGAGGCGATGAATGATAGGGAGAAGTGTCGAGAGATGGTCAGGGATATCCGTGATGATGATGAAAAATAGAAATTTACATCCTTTCATACATTATGTTTGAAACATAGAATTTACACAGTATCTAAAGCAAATACACAAATATATATACACATTCACACAAAAATGTAACAAGCTTGCAGCAGAAATAATCTCAAAATAGGAGAAAAATTATAAACAAATATACATTCAAGTGGCTAGTGGCTATTTCTCTGTCGTGAAATAAAACATGAGTGTTTGTTAAGCATGATTTAGTTCGGACCATTGATGTAATGTTCTTTTGCTCCTGCTATCCCGAATATGACAATGCACATGGGTGTGAAAGAAAAAGTTAATATTTAATTCTCATGTATAATAAAAAAAAAAAAAAAGTTGGCAACCGTAGTCAAGGGGACCCAAAGGCTCCCTTTTATTAGCTATTATATCAAAGTGTTGGAAAGGATGCTACTCCTTCCCTTGGATAGATTCACTTTACCCTTGATCCATACCTTATAAAGCTGATTGTTAAGTAAGAAGGGATCAAGTATCATTTTTTGAGTCTTTGGTATGACTCAACCTCATAATGAAATCCAGTCTCCTGGACCATTGGTACGTTTGTTGGCCGAGCGATCTGATACTAACTCTAACGTTAAGTTTTGATCCCAGCTTCAAGCGTCCTACATGTCTATCCACACTGAAGAGTTGTGATACAATGAAACAGTCTGTCTGTGGATGACAATATATATATATATATATATATATATATATATATATAATATTACTTTTGGTAATGCTTTTCAGAAAATGGTAATGTACAAACCCATAAAAAGTTAATATTTAGTTCCTATCTATAACACACACTTGTAACCTTTTGGCTGAAAGATCTTGAAAAAAATAAAAATATGCATATTATAAATGAATACTTATAGCTATTTTGTATATATATATATATATATATATATTCAGAAAAGTATGGTTGAAAGCAATATATATAAAAAAAATACATATATATATATATATATATATATATATATATATTGTCATCCACAGACAGACTGTTTCGTTCCTTCAGAACTCTTCAGTGTGGCTAGATACGTAGGATGTTCAAAGCCAGGATCGAAACCCGTCCAACTTTACATTAGACTTAGTCACAGACCGCTCGGCCAACAAGCATACTACGTTGGCTAAGGGAATTTTTTTTTAAGGTATTATGTAGCAACAGCAGCCGCAGCATCCGTTTATTTACATTTTTATACCCTATCGGCTACCAGAGCACTCAATTCTTTTGAAGAGCTTTGCATTATGCGATTGGCGGCCAAAAATTCCTTCTCCAGAGTGCTCAATATATATATATATATATATATATATATTTACATATACATATAATGTATATATATTTATATATATATATAATATATATATATATATATATATCATATATATATATATATATATTTATAACATATATATATGTATTATTTTTTATAAAGATATATATATATCATCATCATCATATCGCGCTGGTAGCACGGATATCCCTGACCCTCTCTCGCCACTCCCTGACCCTCTCTCGCCACTCCTCCCTATCGTTCATCGCCCTAGGCAGGTCTTCAGGACAACATCCCGTATCCTCACATAGCTGCTGAATGTACGTTCGAGCTGGTCGTCCTGCTTTTGCGCGGCCATGTGTGGGGATCCATAAGAGTACATCTCTTATGAGTTCATCTCTGCTTCTCCAGCAGTGTCCTGCATGTCTGGTTCGTCTAACGTGGATAGTTTTCGTGATAGGGGGCAGGTGGCCGTACAGTTGGTGTCTTGTGGGGTGTTGCTGCCAGGACTTGTTCAGGATTGCACGCAGCATTCTTGTGTAATTGCCGTCTAACTTCTTCTCCAGTCGTTTTGTTAGCGTCCATGTAGTGCATCCATATAGCAGTATCGATGTGACCGCTGCCTGGAAGAAACTGCGTTTCATTTTATCGGTTAGGTCTGATTTCCATATAATCGATAGCCTATTGATAGCTGTCCATGCTTTCGTTAACCTCGTTTCGATGTCCTTTTCGGTTGATTCGACGCTGCTTCCTAGGTACATGAATTTGTCTACTAGTTTAAGTGGGGTTCCTTCTAGAGTGGAGATGTCCCCCGTTTGGTTAAAGCACATATATTCCGTTTTGTGTGCATTAGCAATGAATGAGTAGGTCCAGAAAAAAGTTAATATTTACTTATTGTGCACCCTTAACATTTAGCCCTAAAAATTTTGAAAAGAGTGCAGATCATAAATGAATTAGTATGACAATTTTGCATGTATGCACACACACACACACACACACACATACATGTGTATATATATATATATATATATAAGTTTTGGTCATACTTTTCTCAGTGAGGAAATACACAGGGCAAGAAAAAGTTAATATTTTGTTCTCATGTATCTTTTATGATTAAAAATCTTGGAAATGTAAGATTTATGAATTCCAGATATTATTCTTTTATTCTTTAACTTTGTTGAATTTTACCTCTTTTCAGATGTAATAGCTTCTGTGCTTGTCTCAATAACTTGCTCTATGCCTTTTTTGTTAGAAACCTGGGTTAGTCTTCATACATGTTTCACTCGTAGATGCTCCAGAGATTTTCAATTGGCCTGAGATCTGAAGAAAATGTTAGCCTGTCGATTAATCTGCCATTTCTCAAACCCATTTTAATTGGCTGTTGCACATGCACTGTATAAAAGTGTCTTCTCTTGCTTGAAGATTGATTTTCTACTTAGAACAAAAGACTTTTTCTTAAACTAAGGTTGAAAATTGTCTTTCAAAAAATTCAGTATATGCTTGGGAAGTCATTTCTTCACTATTAGGTACATGCTAAGATCCAATCAACTCAGCTTCTACAATTCTTACCAAAACACAACTTCTCAGCCATCTTAATATCCTAGATCCACAAGATATTACTCTTTCACCTCTTCATTACCCTTACTCTCAGTTCCACTTTAACCTGGTGTGGTAGTACCTGTTAGGGTCCCATCTATAGTTCAAATGGATTTGTTGAAAATTATTAATATTACATAGGAATACATGAAACCATGGGACTGTGTGAAAATTAGTTTTATCATTAATAGTTACTAGAAGTTTTAATTGTTTACAAATGATTATTATAATCAGTTACTCAAAACTATATCATTTCTTAAGTTATTTGAAACCATATGATTGTGTATAATTATTAATATTATTATTATTATTATTAGATAGGAATACATAAAACCATATAACTATGCATATTATTATTACATAGGAATACTTGAGACAATATAACTATGCATACTATCATTATTATCAGATGGTTGGTTGATTGGGTTTAATGACATATCAACCTCTATAGGTTATTTAATGCCAAAGCCTGTTTACACGTATGTAGACACATAATTTAATGATACCATACTAAAACCAAACAACTCATTTACTCGCATACGAGTAAGTATTTGCAAGTATTTCTATGTGACATTAGTTTATTTAGTGATGATAGTGTTTTTTTTATTATTATTATTTCTCACTACTATTTCTACCAACACAAGCATCATTATTATTAGATTGGAATACTTGAAAATATATAACTATGCATATTATTATTATTTGATAGGAATACTTGAAACTATATAACTATGCATATTATTATTATTATTATTATTATTATTATTATTATTATTATTATTATTATCGTCACCATCATCATCAGCAGCAGCAGCAGATAAGAATACTTGAAACCATATACCTATATGAAAAAAAATAATTATTCTTTGCATTTAACAATAGGTACTTGAAGCTATAATATTTTTACCAAATATGATTATCAGTTATTTGAAACTATACACTTGCTAATGAGAAATAAAAAAAAGATCTACTTCAGCATTAGATAACCAAGCAAGGATTGACGTATCATAAAACCAACCAACCTGGATTAACCTTCTGAAATACAGTTTTGCAACTCACTGCTATTTTAATTTGTGGTATTTTATTACCATTGTTCAATCCCAGGTTGAGTCATACCAAAGATTCAAAAAATGGTACTTGATACCGCCTTGCTTAACACTCAATATTATAAGGAACGTATCAAGGGTAAAGTGGAGTAATCTAGGGCATGGAGTAGCACCCTCTCCTACACGTTAGTGAAAAATCTCTTGAAAAGGGAGTCTTTGGGTCACCCTTGACTCCGGTTGCTAACTTATTACCAAAAACTTGCTTTTATTTGATCTTTTATATGATATACAAAGGTCTTCAGCATAATTTTTCTCTGTTTAACAATTTTCGTTAAGGCTTTTTTTGATAAAATCAGTAGTTGTACTACCTTTTTCCAAGCTGTGTGATGATAAAATTATTTCCAGTCTTCAATAAATCCTTTTTACAGTCTATAATTTAATAATTTTCCAGTTATTATCTAATAATTTGGCACACTTATGGTGGAATTGTCACCAATAACTGCGATCTATCTATGAATATTTCTTGTACTATTCCTTATCTATTGCATTCTGTTCATTATCTATCTACCTTATGGTGTTCATTATCTATCTATCTATCTATCTATCTATCTATTTTGTGCTATTCATCATCTATCTCATTCTGTTTATGATCTATCTATCTATCTATCTATCTATCTATCTATCTATCTATCCTGTTCATTATCTATCTATCTATATCTAATGCTGTTCATAATCTATCTATCTATCTATCTATCTATCTATCTATCTATCTTGTGCTATTCATCCTCTATCTTATTCAGTTCATTATCTATCTATTAATCAATCTATCCTGTTCATTATCTATCTATCTATCTATCTATCTATCTATCTATCTTAGTCTGTTGAGGAAGGAGTGCCTGTGGCATTGTGGCTAACATGTTGGATTGTGACATCATAGTAAGTCAGTTTGAATTCTAATAAGGCTTTTACTTTCAGACTAATACCTTTGGGACAAGTACGAACCTCCTTATCTTCCCTAGCTATGGGTTAAATAGTACTGTCATTCAACAAGTATGACTTTGGCATTTGGCCAAGTGGTAGTACCTGCTAGCATCCCATAGCATATGTGTCGAATAGATTTCTAAAAAAAAAACATTCATATTTGATAGGACTATGTGCAAAAAAAAAATCGAAAGAAACAACAACAAAAAGGTAAATATGAACATATAGAGTGATTCTCTAACTGCTTGGCATAAAATAACACAAGATGGGTTGACATGCCATTAAAATAAATTAATCATTTATATATATCTACCCTTTATATGTAAATTACATGCAATTAACATTATTGATTAGTTAGTACTAATGATTCAGATCACAAAATTGTTTGAATTGATAAATCACTTATGTGTCATTCACTCAAATTTTAAACAAAGGATTTTGTCTTTAAAAGTTTGAAATTCATTTCATGAAAAACCCAATCAACTGGGGCTGTAGAATATGCCAACTGCATCTCTGCAGAGGGGTAAAACTCCCCCAACAAGTGTCTTATTTATGACATTAAACCATCTGATGGCAAGGCTGCAGCTTTGGAGAATATGGAGTACCCCCTTCATTGCCATTGCTCCCAGGTCCATTCTGACTCAGAGTGGTAGCCCCTGATAGGGTCTTATCTATGGGTCAAATAGATCAAACTGCATACAAACAAATGACAGTTGTTAAATTGTGACTGTTATATAGTAATACTTGAAACCAATTTAATGGGGGGGGTGTCCTCGTGGTGTAATGGTTAAAGCGATGGACTGCAGAATCGTAGTACGCAAGTTCGTACTCCAGTCGCGCTATTACATTCACTTTCGGGCAAATACCCTTGGGAAAGGTATGAACCCCCTTATCCTCCCAGCTATGGGTTAAATAGTACAACTGCTGTTCTTCTAGGAGAACGGCTTTGGCATTAAATAATCTACAAAGGTTGATATGCCATTAAACAAAAGAAACCAAACCAAACCAATTTAACTGTGTGCAAAAAAGAGCTCAAGTTCATTTAAGAATGTTATCTACAAAATGTGTTTTGGCTTCCATGTCAATGCACACAAAACTGAATATATATGTGCTTTAATCAAACAGGCGACATTTCCACACTAGAGGGAACCTCTCTGAAACTGGTAGACAAATTCACCTACCTTGGAAGCAGTGTCTCATCAACTGAAAAAGACATCGACACACGGCTAACGTTGGCATGGACAGCTACCGATAAATTATCGATCATATGGAAGTCAGACCTGACCGATAAAAGGAAATGCAGTTTCTTCCAGGCAGTGGTCATGTCAATACTGCTGTATGGATGTACTACTTGGACGCTAACAAAACGGCTGGATAAGAAGTTAGACAGCAATTACACCAGAATGTTGCGAGCAATATTGAACAAGTCCTGGTGGCAAAACCCCACAAGGCACCAACTATACAGCCACCTGCCTCCCATCTCGAAACCATCCAAGTTAGATGAACCAGACATGCAGGACACTGCTGGAGAAGCAGGGACGAGCTCATAAGTGATGTACTCCTATGGATCCACATATGGCCGATGGCCAAGCAAAAGCAGGACGACCAGCTCAAACATATATACAGCAGCTATGTGAGGATACAGGATGCAAGTTCCAGTAGATGGAAATTTATGTACAATGTAGATTTCTTCTTGTGAGAGACAAGACTGGTACACTATAAGTTCTGCCTCCAAAAGTGAGCATATTTTTTTCCTACTCGACAAGCAAGACATAGCCGTGCACACATTCCAGCCATGTGCCAGATTGTCAATGCTCAATGGCTGACTTGAGGCTGAAAAGCCCCTGGTTTCGGCTGGGCCAGGCTACCTTCGGGTAGCGAGCTGCATTACTAACACCCTTGACCCCTTGAATAGCACTGGACCTTGCTGTCCAGTTTAAGCTATAATCAGGCACCCATGCCAGGACCCATATTTGAGTTCATGTCCAGCTAGGCTCACCAGACCTACATTGCACTAAGTGGGCCGATGACCAGCATAAACCAGCAGGGCTAGTGCACGACAATCCCCTCCCCTACACCCCCACTATAATTGACCTTCAGGTCATTGATCTTGTGTCAAGTCCTGTCTGGTGGGAGGCAGAGACAAATATCACATAGTCGTGAAATGAGTTACTTCTCTTGCTACAATAAACTACACTGGTTGATATGCCATAAAATCCAACCAAACCAATTATGTCATAAAATGATATAAAAATATCAAAAAATTAATTGGTAAATCTCTTTTTTACTGCGTGAATTTATCTTCTCTAGTAACCATTTCTGTTTAGGAAAGTCCCTGACATGTAATAGTTAAAATGCTGGACTGCAGCCTTGAAGTAAACAAATTCAAACTCCAGTTGCACTATTATATTCCTCTAAACTAATACACTTAGAAAAAGTATGACCTCTTCTTATCTTCCCTGCTATAGGTTAAATAGTACCACTGCTGTTCTTCTCCAATTATGGTTTTGCCATTAATTACTCATGAAGGTTGATATGTCATTAAAAAAACAAAAACTGACTGTTGGCAACATCATCATGTTGAGCCATCAGCATGGATATCCCTGACCCTTTCTTGCCACCCTTCTCTATCGTCCATAACTTCCGGCAGGTCTTCAGGACTACATCCCATATCAGCACAGAGCTGCTGTACGTAGGTTCTAGCTTGTCATCCTGCCTTTGCTTGTCCATGTGAAAGGGTCCACAGGAGTACATCACTTATGAGTTTGTCCTTACTTCTCCAGCAATGTCTCGCCTGTCTGGTTCGTCTAACTAGGATAGTTTTCATGATGGGTGGTAAGTGGCCATACAGCTGCTGCTTTGTGAGGTGTTGCCTCCTGGACTTGTTCAATATTGCTCGCAGCATTCTTGTGTAGTAGCCGCCATGGCAACTGTTGGCAACAGTTTAATAAAAACTTTAAACCAACAACTTTGATTTTAAAATAACCATCTATAATAATGCATCTGAGACTGTATTCACCAAAAGTTGGTTAAAGAAAGTTCTACTCTAATGAAATTTCTCAGGAATTAGTGTCCAAAAGTTGTCCTCAGCCACATTCACGAGGCTCATTGTCTGCAACAGTTCATCTATTCCATAGATGAGGATTTTTCAGTTGCTTGGCTTATTAATTGTTGCTTCTCTGATCGCACACAGAGATACTTGGATGGCCTGCAGGCAGGAACACAAGTAACTAGCAAGTGGTTTCATGGGGGTCCCACAGATGCAGAGGCTACTGCTGTCAGAAGCTGCCGGATCCTGGGTAGACACAGTTCTGGATTTGTAAGCATTGGAGTGGATATAGCGCCGAACACTCAAATGATCAAGCGAGCGATCTGTAAAGAGTGCTTCTCATTAAACAATCGTAGAATGGAAAAAGATCTGAATATTGGAATTGAAAACCTCAATGCAACTGAAACGGAAAAACTAGTCAAAAAATTGATAATTATTTTCAGTCTTAATTTTTTATGAGTTTTTTCTTAAACTAGTGGCTTTTTTTTTTTGCATAACGTTTGGGGAGGGGTGGTTATTCAATTTCAAAAATTAATATGAAAAGCATCAGGCGGTGAAAAACAAAAAACAAGTCAAAAATTACCATTTTTCATTAATCCTTATTTAAATTTTATTGTTGTTTTATGACAGTTTTCTTGGTTGGAGGGAGTATTTGACAGCAACAGTGCAGCTGAAAGCAAAAAAAAAAAAGAAGAAAAAATACTCAAATTAATGATTAAAAAAAAAATATATAGTTTATCTAAGAAATTTGTAAAACTCAAGATTTTCAGAAGTAGCTGATCTTGCAATTCAAAAAACGTCAAACAGTCAAAGCCTTGCTGCATTTGTTGTTTTCCAGGGTTATTTCAATATTTTGCTGGGTCTTTGTATAAACATGACAACACCAGGATTAAGGGAAGAGAAAAAAAGGATGAAAAATATTTGGTTCGGAAAGGGAAATATAATACGGAATATTCTGTGTGAAATTAGTCAGTAAAAATCAATAATGTGTTGCTATACATGAGTGCATATGTTAATAAATCAGTTTCAGTTTTTTTCTTTTTTTTAATACTTAGATGAAGCATTTTCATCATTTTGTAAAGCGACAACAAGATGGAGTTAAAGTATCTATATTGAGAATTAGGAAGAGTTTATTTGTCTGTCCTTTGAATATGGTTTATTCATAACAAATGGCTTCATGTGGAGAAACCAGATTTGGTGCAAATACTTAGTGGACTTTATATGTTTTGGTTTCTTTGTTTAATGGTATATCAACCATCATGGGTTATTTAATGCCAAGAGGATTAATCTAAAAATGAACATAATAACACAACTAGAGTTTGAACTAGTTTTCTATGATGTCTTAGTTGCGCATGTAATCTGTTAGGTTGGCTGAGGACTGCAGTGTTAGTTGTAGTTGGACTGGAGAGTTAGTAGTATATAAGGTGTGGTATCTACTCGTGAACTGGTGGAGGTGCCCGTGGTGTAATGGTTATCGTCGTAGGAAATGGACACAGCGACATGAGTTCAAATCCTGGACGAGACATTGCATTTCACATAGCACTAATACCCTTGGGAAAGGTATGAATCCAATTATTCTCCCTCCAACTATGGGTAAATAGTAGGGCAGACTGGATTCTTCAGCCTTGGTGAAGCAAATAGTCTAGGAGAAGGAAAACTCTGAATTCAAACCTGTTAAACTCCACTTAAAAAATTGACCTTGAGTCATATCCAGCCCGAGCGGAAGGGTTGGTAAATATATACTAGTGAACTGGTCAGTACTGCTGCTGACTGCCACTTATATTTCTTCCATATCTATAAGCCAGCTGTGTCACTTCATTAAAATGTCTCCAAAGAACATTCTTCCAGCCACCACACATTTGTCATTATGTTATGGGGATTTGGATTAAGTGAACTTGGGGTAAAGTTTTAACATTAAACATTGTTTGTCTTGAAGAAAGAAGGAGCCCTAATCAAGAGGAAGCTCTGTCAGAGGGGTTTAGAATATGCTGACTGGATCCTCTGGAGTGGGGTTTAACCCTGGCCTCCGCACGACAGCCACGGTTTAACCCTCCCCTCCAAAAAAAAAAAAAACCTTTTTGTTTTTTGTTCACTCTTTCATTCCTCCTTTTCCTTTAAAAGCTCTTTTTCTATAATAAATTTTTCTTTGCCTTGTATACAGTAGATAAGGAAACTTTGGCTCGGTTTTAGGGTTAAGCAAATCATAGATTCTTTGTTGTTTCTTTTCTTGCTCACCCATATTGAGCTAAATTTTAATTTTTAAAAAATGCTCGAATAATAAAGCTAATTCTGAAAATTTAGATTTGTCCTATTTAAAAAAAATGGACTAATCAGATTAAAAAAACCTTTTAAAAATTACTCCATATTTTGCTTCCACACCCTGTAGTAAAGGCATGAATCCAATTCTCCCTATTCCATTTTCCCTGTATCTATTAGAATCTCATTTATAAGTCAAATGAACATAATAGCGCTTTAAACTTGTTTTCTTTTTTTATTTAGAAATTATGAAACAACTACACAAAAATGTAAATCTGGACATAAAATGAATGTATTTCCCTAACCTCTAGGCATAAAATAACCCTAAACAGTTTGAACTGCTGTTATAATCAATCAATCAATCAATCAATAAGCAAGATAAAACTAATTCAACAGAATTTAAATTTTAAATCTTCAATTCTAAAAATTAATAAAAATCAAAATAATATAAAAATCAATATCAAAAATTAATATAAAAATTAATATAAATATAATTAATATTAATTATAATTAATATTAATATAAAAAATTGATATAAAAGTTGTGATATTAACAAGTTAATTATTCTGTATCAAATCTGTCTTTCAATGTCCTTTTTTTATCTACTAAAGCCAGATACATATGTATGTATGGGTGATGTCATATATATGTAATATCACTCATAAATAAGTACACTCCTGATATATGTATATTAGGGCACACTAACCATTGGCCTAATGAGGAGAGTGTTCGCTAATAGTCCGGGAGACCGTGGTTCAATCCCAGATCAAATCATACCAAAGACTCAAAAAATGGTACTTGATGCCGCCTTGCTTTACACTCAGCATTATAAGGTAAGGATCAAGGGTAAAGTGAAGCAATCCAGGGAATGGAGTAGTGCCCTCCCCTACACCTCGGTGTGGTAGCTATTGAAAAGGGAGCCTTTAGTCACCCTTGACTAAGGTTGACTAAGGAATCTCTAGCTTTGGTACAACAACTTCAGTAGGAGAAGGATTAACTCTGAAACCAGAGAAGTATTGTTCTGAGAATCTCTGGCATTCTGGTACGCCATTCTTCTCTTATTAGCTCATCCCAAAGTATGACTGATTCTACTTTAACCTAGAATAATATTAGTAATAATAACAGATTGCCTAATTTCAACCAGAAGATCAGATCAGATTAACAAGAAAAAAAAAACTTGCCATATAGTAGATTTTACCATTCCAGCAGACGACTGACAAACAATAAAAGAAAGTGAAAAGATAAACAAATACTTGGATCTTTGCCAGAGAACTAAAAAACACGAGAGTGACGGTAGTACCAATTGTAATTGATATACTTGGAATGGTCTTCAAGGACTTAGAAAAAAACTGGAGAGATTGGAAATCACAAGAAAAATCAAAACCATCCAAACCATAGCATTAAGATCAGTTAGAATACAAAGAAGGGCCCTGGAGGCCCAAGGAGACTTGCTGTCATTCAGACTCCAGTGATAGACCACCATCAAATGCTGGTGTGAAAAACTTATAAGGAGTGAAATAATAATAATAACAACAATAATAGTGCACACTAGCAGGTAGGAGAATGAATAATTAATGGAATAACAATAAAAAATTTTCTTATCTTAGATCTCCACATAATACAGATATTAATATATTATATATCCTTCTTGGGTATCTACTCTTGCAGAGTGTTATTGATGGTATAAAGGTATAAGTTTTACTATGTTTACAAGATACCCAAAGATTTTAAAAGTTTTATCCAGATATCTACTACCCCCAACATACATGTATTTTACCTTGGTAAAAAAAATTAATTTTCTTTTCAACAAAAGATTCCTGGATTTTATTATTTCTTGTGGAACATTATACAATCAAAACATATTATTAGGTATTATTTATTACCAAATTCTATCTTATTGAAACCCTATAACTAAAAATATGAATATGTAGCAAAGTTCTTGTGGAATACTCTTAAATGGAAAGTAGAAAAGACAACTATCCACCAAAATAGAATTGAAAGACTGTGTATTGCTGGTATGGAATACAGTAGAGTTTGTAAACAAATAATGCCTAATTTGATTGAATAATGTTCCATTAGAAATAATAAAATCCAGTATCTTTGGTTTAGAAGATAATTAACTTTTTATAAAACATTGCTATTTGTGTAATAATTTATATGTTATATATAATATATATATATAAATATATATATATATATATATATATATATATATATATATATATACCTTTAAGAAAAATGAAAACCGGTCACATTGCTCTTTAGCAGGAAAATTTAAATGTTCATAGTTGAATGATTTTATTGTCCTGATGGAATTATTCCCAACTCTAGTTTAACAGGACTGAATAATATGTACATTATATATATATATATATATATATATATATATATATATATATATATATATATATATAAAACATTCAAAATCATCATTGATTAGAACAATATTAAATACACACCTAACAATTTTTTAGAAAAAGTTAATCTTCTACACTCAAGAGACTAGGATGTGGTTATTTCTTGTGGAACATTACACAAAACAGATATTATTAGGCATTATTTATTACCAAACTCTAGTGCATTGAAACTTTGAAGCCAAAAAATAAAATTGCATGTATACTTATCGGGGATGTTTTTATTTTGGGGCTACTGCAAATTCTTTTTTTGAGAGCAGAATGTGGGGATAGATTGTACTCAATTTGTGGGTATACAATGGTTGTTCAAAAAGTTCTAAGCCTAAACCAGATTTTATATTTGTTACTCCTAATCTTCAAAGAAATTAAGACTGAACTCTAAATTAGTTTTTCTAGTTTTAAAAGTAGTAGCCATAGTGTGTTGCTACAAATAAAATGTTTGGCTCTGGCTTCTTCTTTCTAGGTAAGGCTTTGAACTTTTTGAACAACCCTCATATATATATATATATATATATATATATATATATATATATATATATATATATATATTTGTTTGCATATATGTTTATTGGATAATTGTATGATTCTTGAAAACAGCTTTGCCTTTGTCTTGCCCATTTATACACAGTAAAGTGAGCACATTTTCAGACACTATTGCTTGTGTGTGAGTGTGTGTATGTGAGAGAGAGAGAGAGAGAGAGAGAGAGAGAGAGAGAGAGAGAGAGAGATGCACAGAGTTGGCCTTGCACACAGTCGGTGTTATCTAAGCTCATTTAATATTCTATGAGCATCATGGCTTTCCTTCATTGGTTTCTAGTGGAATTTATGTGGAAATGTCTTTCTAAAAACTCACTCCCATCCCTATTCATTTCTGCCTGTCTATTCATTCATGTAAGTCGCTTTCTGCTTTCTTTCTTCATTTCCACCCCACCCCCCATCTCCAGCTAACTTTACACTTCAAAACTTATCCTGTATACATTTCTCATTCTAAACACCTTTACTATATTAACTCAAATCAAGGAGATAAAAAAAAATATCCTCTCGTATTTAGTGCTCAGAATTTTAAAGAAGCTTACAAAGAAAGTTCAGAAATAAGAAAGAATAAAAAAGAGAGAAAAATAAATTGATTATATTTCATACAAAATACAAAAACAAATGGAATTTTGATATTTGATTTTTTTCTTTATATGTGGAATTTGTAGACTTTTTGCTGTTTTTTTTTTTTTGCTTTGGTTTCTTATCTCAATTTCTCAAAGGAATTTTGTAGACTTTTAGAACAGTCATTTGTGTGTGTTGGGGGGGGGTCCACTTGTCCTAGTTATGGATTTTGTAGACTTTTGTAGAGGTCATTTGTTTCTTAGAGGAGGGGTTCTTCTCAAGTTATAGAGTTTGTAGACTTTTGAAGAGGCCAGTTTTTGGGGTTTTTTTCCTTTTTTTCTCCTTGGTATGCATTTTTGTAGATTTTTAAAGAGGTCAG
Organism: Sepioteuthis lessoniana; assembly: GCA_963585895.1. Classification (NCBI taxonomy): domain Eukaryota; kingdom Metazoa; phylum Mollusca; class Cephalopoda; order Myopsida; family Loliginidae; genus Sepioteuthis; species Sepioteuthis lessoniana. The sequence goes on from OY757938.1 coordinate 45,058,256, forward strand.
TTTTTCTGTTTTTTTGGCCTTTTCTTTTTTTTGAGCAGGAGAGGTTCTTTTTCTCCTCAAGTTATGGAGTTTTGATGACTTTTCAAGAGGTCAGGGGATTTGGGGGGGGAGGGTGTCCTCTTCTAGTTGCAAATTTTGTAGGTTTTAAGGGAGTTAATTTTTCCAGCTTTCTTTCTTTTTTTCTTTTTTATTCATTTTTGGGTGAATGGGGTTCTTCTCAAGTTAGGGAGTTTTGTAGACTTTTAGAGAGGTCAGTTTTTTTAGAGGGCGGGTCATTTTTTTGTTCTTCTCCTCAAGTTATGGAGTTTTAGAAAAAAAGTTCTCCATATCAGTATGGTATTAATGGTAGACCTTTTTTCAAAGAGGAGTTACTTGGGGTTCAGCTCACTGTCATTCTGTCTTTCATATCTCCACACAAAAAAAAAAACTTTAATTTCAAAACAGGAATTGTCATTGCTCTTTAGATAAATGTAAGATTTCTATCATTACAGACAGTAGTGCGGTACTAATTTAGTTAAAGTGGTTATTTACTAAGCTTAGCTGGATACAAGGCCCAGAGTATGGTGAACCCAGTAAAAATCAAAATAGTCTAATACAATACAAGGTACCCAAAAGCACTAATTTAGAATGGGACCTTTTTAATAGTTACCTGGTCAAATCATTGTAATGAGCATGGTCCTATTTACCCAACCCCTCCGCTCGGGCAGGATATGACACAAGGTCAATTTTTAAGTGGAGTTTAACAGGTTTGAATTCAGAGTTTTTCCTTCTCTTTGACTAGTTGCCTCACCAAGGCTGAAGAACCTAGTCTGTCCAACTATTTATCCATAGCTGGAGGGAGAATAATTGGATTCATACCTTTCCCACGGGTATTAGGGCTATGTGAAATGCAATCAGTCTCGTCCAGGATTTAAACTTGTGTCGCCGTGTCCAATTCCTACGACGATAACCATTACACCACTGAGTAATGAGCATGGTACCCATGAGAAATATATGTTTGGTTTGGTTTTATGGCATATCAACCAGTGTAGATTATTTAATATCTAATCCGTTTTTATACATATAAACAGTTCTATCTCAAACAATTCAGTTTAACATAAGTACACAGTTTAGATATCAAAAATAGTTCTATTTCATACAATTCAGTTTAGCATAAATACAAAGTTGAGTTTGAATTGGGCCCATAGATAGGACCCTATCAGGTGCTATCACTCTGGGCTAGAATAGACCAAGGGAGCAATGGCAATGAAGGGGTACTCCACATTCCCCAAAGCTAAAACATTACTGGAGCCTCCCCATTAGATTGTTTAGAGTCAATACTAGGACACTCAGTGGGGGAAGTCTTACACCTCTCCAGAGATGCAGTCAATGTATTCTGCTGCCCCATCCAAGTGGGTCAGAGAAATGTAGGGATTATTTATTAGTTTCATTGGCATTTCCTTGTTGAATATTTCAAATGTCTGAATTACTGCTAGTGTTCTTTTATCTCCTGATTTTTTTGTCTCTTTCCCTCAATGAATGCATCGCCCAGTCAGCTGGGGCTGTAGAATACACAGACTGCACCTCTGCAGAGAGGTAAGACCCCCCACCAACGAATGTCTTAGATATCACACGAAACAATCTGATGGCGAGGTTCCAGTGATGCTGCAGCTTTGGAGAATGTGGAGTACCCCTTCTTTGCTATTGCTCCCGGAATGGTTTCACCTGATAGGGCCCTATCTATGGGTTAAATAGAACTAGACTGCATACTTATGCTAAACTGAATTGTTTGTATTAGAACTGTTTGACTAAACTGAATTGCTTAAATAGAAATATTTTTGACAATTAAACTGTACTTACATGTAAAGTGCATGCATAAGCAATGCTAAACTGAATTGTTTGAAATGGAACTGTTTTTGACATTGAAACTGTACTTACACTAAACCGAATTGTTTTATATAGAACTGTTTTGATATTTAACTGTGAGTAAAGAAAATATGTACTTATACTAAACTGAATTAGCTGAATTAGAACGGTTTGAATAAACTGAATAGCTTGAAATAGAAACGTTTTTGACAATTAAACTGTGTACTCATGCTAAACTGAATTGCTTGAAATAGGACTGATTATTTGCATAAAAATGGATTTGGAGTTAAATAACCTACAAAGGTTGATATGCCATAAAACCCAACCAACCAATCAATGAATGCATTCTTTTATTCAGATGTTTAATACTCATTAAAAAACGATAAGTTTGGGGAATTAGGCACAGCAATATTACCTTTAAAATAAACAAACTATAAGTGACCAATTCAACTAAATGACTGTCCTGTTAAAATATAGCCTGCTGAAAAGTTCATAAACTGACCGAGATACTCACATGAAATATGACCAAATGAGGTTTATTTTTCAATATAGTCCTCATTGCAGTCCACACACTTCTTTCATCAGTATTGCAGTGCTTTGATCCCATTTGTCCAAAAAGTTATCAACAGCAGATAGGACATCATTATATAAACTTTCCAGCCCACCCTCATGTGATAAAATTAAAATGACATCTGCCAAGTTATGAACAAATTTTTTGAAATTTTTCAATTTTAAAAAAGTATCAAAGCAATGTTAGTTTTAAAGTGGTTTCAATATTATATGAGAGAAAAAAATGTACTTTGTAAAAAAAAAAAAATGGTGTCAACAGTATATATTTACCGAACCCTGTTACATGAGCAGGATGTGATACCAGGTCAGTTTTTAACCAGAATTTAACAGATTTGAAATCAGTGTTTTCATTTTGTTAGACTGGTTGCCAAGGTTAAAGAGCCCAGCGTGCCCTACTATTTACCCATAGCTGGAGAAAGATTATGAGGATCATTAAATAAGTTTCCAGACATTTTTCATAGGGGTACTTTTATTGATAGTACACACATGAAACTCTACTCCCCTTCAAAGTAATCTCCTCCAGCTGCAATGCACTTGTTGTACCATTCCAACAACTTCTGGAAGCCCCCATGGAAGTCCTCTTGTGTGAGTGTATCAATGACCTTCATCACAGCCTCTTTCATCTCCTCAATTGTTCGCAACGAGAGCCTCTGAGCTTAGGGAATAACCAAAAGTCACAGGGAGAAAGGTCTGGACTATAAGGAGGTTAAGGAACTGTCTTGATGCCCATCTTGGTCAAATAGTCTGTGACAAGGATGGAGATGTGGACTGGTGCATTGTCCTGGGAGAAATGCCACTGACTCGATTTGAAGAGTGCTGGCCTCTTCCAGCAGAATCTCTTCCTGAACTCCCTTAAAACCTCAACATAGTAACCCTAACCCCAACCCTTTGGCCAATCAACTGTGGTGTATTGACTTCCTTACTCCTCCCACACCTCTCATCATCCCTCACAGACTCCTTACCTTTCTTAAATCTCTTATGCCACTCAAAAACTGATGCTCCATTCATGCAAGATGGTCGAAAAGCAGTCTGAAGCATTCCATACATTTCTGTGGCATTTTTTCCAAGTTTAAAATGGAATTTTATTGTATATCGTTCTTCTAAAGTGTCCTCACGTCCAGATTGCCTTTTTGAAATTCCCCAGCTGTGACAATCAGGCTTTAGTAGAGTGTATTCCAATTGCTGCTGTAGCTGTTCATTTAAAGCTGAAATCATAAAAATTGGTCAGTCATGTCATAAGATGTATAGCAATAACATACTGAATTTTCAAGAGTCTAAGACAATTTTAAATGCCTGTACAAAAAATGTCTGGAAACTTATTGAAGGCACCACTTAGTTGGATTCATACATTTTCCAAGGGTATTAGCGCAATGTGAAATGCAGTCAACCTTGTTAAGTATTTTAACTCAGGTCGCCATGTCCATTTCCTACAATGATAACCATTACACCTTGAGCTACTCCTCAACATTTAAGAAGAGCTCTCAAAACTAGGTTGGACTTTTCTTTTGAATATCTACTGTACAAAATTAATAAAAAGTTGACACAAGGCCTCAAAATTGCTGGAGGAATGCTGGTCTTCAATATCCTATTTTAACTTAAATAGTTCCATTTAATGACACAGAACATACTATGTTATCACTTTTATTATAATGACACATTTATTCAGAAAATCATTCACTGTACAGTCACCAAAACATATCACTCTTCTAAATATTTATTGTTCAAAATTAGTTGAGTATCTAAACTAATTCCACATGGACATCTGTTGTAAAGGAGAAAGGAATGATTCAAATTTTTATTGGCTAAGAAAGAAACCCCTTACAAAATGCAAATGAACTAAAAAATAAAAGTATATTTACAATTAAGAATAAAAGGATTATTAATATGGAATCCCTCCCTTCACAAGCTAAGATGACAAAAAACTGAGTTGATCAATCAAAAGATGATCTGTGAGAAAAAATAAGAAATAACTAGTTGTCCTTTTTCATCTCCTGAGAACTCAAATCTTTGTCATCTAATAGGTGAAGGAATAGAAAATAAACAAAAAATAGTTGGAACAAAAGAAAAAAGTTAAAATAGAGCCAATGACCTTACATATTTGAGCCAAGTTAAATCTTTTTTTCAATAAAAGACAAAAAATCTAGTCTTGCTTATCTGGGACTTCTCTTCTGTCAAATTAATATCATCTTCGTTGTAATTTATACTGTAGCATATTTATCATGTGACCTGATCAAAGACAGATATGTCATGGCTGACATCATAGCTATGTTGCCAAGCAATTTCTCTTGTTGTTTGTGATAACATGGACAAACAAAATAGCAAAGAGATTATTCTCCGATATAACATGAAACCCAATTTTGGCTTTTGATTTTGATATTAACTTTCCTTCATTGAATACATAGTTATCCAAAAATAACTACACCCAGTGTCAAGTTTTTAGATGTGCTAGTAAGGGCTTCTAAGACTTGAGAGATCCTCAAATATCCAGATAAAACTTGCAAAAAAGATAAAAGAACAGTCCAGATTTGTTCATTCTCAGATTCAGTGGGTCTTCCAAGAACTAATTTGAAAAAATCTATAATACTTGGGTCCCACTATTTGGAGTGGATCTTTTAAATTTGATTGGGCCTTTTGAAGGTACTCTATTTTGATGTTGATGTATCTTTTAAATTTGATAGGGTCTTTTGAAGGTTCTCAATTTTGATCTTAATGCATCTTTTAAATTTGATTGGGCCTTTTGAAGGTACTACATTTTGATGTTGATGCATCTCTTAAATTTGATTGGCCCTTTTGAAAGTACTACATTTTGATGTTGATGTATCTTTTAAATTTGATTGGGCCTTTTGAAGGTACTACATTTTGATGTTGATGTATCTTTTTAATATACACACAAATTTTTGATGTAACTTTTTTGTTTTTGCAAAATTTTATCTATTTCTCAATTTTTGTACCAAAAAATATCATCTAAAATGTATCTTTCTTTTATAGACTTAGAAAATAGTGAACTTACACAATGAAGGGTCCCAAGATTCTATTAGTTCAGGGGCCTCTTAAGGCCTAAATCTAGCCCTGAGTATGCCCTTTGAATATAATTGTACAATTTTATTTTTTGCTACAGAGATGTTGCAATTTTGCGGGGTTACAGCATTTTAATATTGCTGAATTTGGTTATAGATAATACCTAATAATATTGATTTTGATGGTATAATGTTCCACTAGAAATAATAAAATGCTGTTAAAAAAATCATTTTTATTGATCATTCTTGAGAGTGTTCTTATTTAAAGGCAGTCATGTATGTAAATACACTGACAGGTTGTTATAGAAAAACTGATATCATTTGAGCGATACAGGCTATTTCAGAAAAACTTATATCATTTGAGACATACAGGGTATTTTTTAAAAACTGATATGATTTGAAACATATAGGGTATTTAAAAAAATACTGATATGATTTGAGACATACAGGGTATTTCAGAAAAACTGATATGATTTGAGGCATACAGGTTATTTCAGAAAAACTGATATCATTTGAGACATACAGGGTACTTCGGAAAAACTGATATCATTTGAGCCATACAGGGTACTTCGGAAAAACTGATATCATTTGAGACATACAGGGTACTTCAGAAAAACTGATATCATTTCATAAACTAATAACTTGACCAATTCTCATTCAAATGACCTTAAATTTTAAAAGCATTTGTAGAAACCACTCAAAATTTTATCCTTTAATGTTTAAACACCTTTTGTCTTTTCCAGTGAATAACATTTCTATACAAGGAAAAAACATTAAAGATAGAATTTTAAGTTGTTTCTACAAATGCTGTAAAAATTTGAGATCATTTGAATGAGATTAAGTTAAGTTATTAGATTAAGAAATGATATCAATTTTTCTGAAAGACATTTTTCATCTCAAATGATATCAACATTTTAAAAATGATTTGTACATGTGATAAAACTTGAAATAATCATCCTTGTGTCCGCCTTACTTGGATATATAGTGAAGAAGATTTGATTATGAATTTAGATTTAAATTCTTTTCTGGCTGAATTTATACAAATTTTATTTAATACTAAATCACTTAATTCATTTTACATTCTTACTTTTTTCTGAAGCTTGTTTTGTCTGGTACAGTACCTCTAGTTACATGCAGTATTTGGTATTCCTAAATGGAAACTAGGGTAGGGTGTTGAAATATAGGTGTACCTGGAAGAACTCTTTTATTTATTTTTTTTTTATGAAAGAAAATATTCTTACACTGAAAAAGGCAAGAAGCAGATGATATCCCATAGAAACCAAGACAGACACAAACTACATAGATGATCAATCACTTCTCACAAATGCACCAGCCCAGGATGAATCTTGACAGCATAACATTAGCCTTTATGTGAACACAAATAAGAGTTCATCTGGTTTTTGGTTTCTTTGTTTAATAGTATATCAACCTTCTTGGGTTATTTAATGCCAAAGCTATTCTTGTAGAAGAACAACAGTGGTACTATTTAACCCATAGCTGGGAACAGAGCTTATGTTTTTTAAACAAGAAGCGGGCTATCTCCATGCTAAGCGACTAGCCTCTAAAATTAGAAGACCACTTCACATACCTTGGCAGCAACATCTCATCTACTGAAAATGATGTCAACATAAGCCTAGTAAAGGCATAGGATGCTATTGATAGGTTATCAAGTGGGATTTCTTTCAGGCTGTAACTGTGTCCATACTACAATATAGATGCACCATAAACACATAGAGAAAGAAAGCTAGGTGGATACTACACAAGAATGCTATCTGCTGTTTTGAATAAATCCTGGAAGCAACACCCCACAAAACAGCAGCTGTATGGCCACTTGCCTTCCATCTCACAAGTCATCAAAGTAAGATGAACAAAACATGCTGAGGATGTAAGAATGAACTTATAAGCAATGTTCTTTTATGGACTCCTACACTTGGACACACCAGTATTGGCCAACCAGTAAAGACTTACATAGAATAGTGTTATGTTTTGACCTTTTGACCCGGCCAAAAATGCCATTCAAGGTGATGCACCGGAAGGAAGTGACACATTCTAATGGCAGTTATGAGAGGAAATTGCGTGGGTTGAAATTGGCTGATGAAATGGGACGAGCTAAAAAATTCTCGTGGTACACTACAGAGTGATGCACCGGAAGAGAGTGACCTCTGAACAGCATGACAGTTATTTCCGCTTGATGACGATTAAACATTCGATTTCAAAGATCGAGTGGGCATCGAACAATTATATAACTCAGTTGAGTTCGACGAGCCAGTTGAATTGAGTTCCAGTTCCAGTTGAGATCGACGCCCAGGGGGCCAGTGGAGTTGCCAGTAGAGTTCCAGACAGTTGGAGAAGAGATGTGGTAGGGAAAGCCACACCCGACCAAGGAGGCCCTCAGGAACCCCGATGGAGTTTGGGGTCCAGAGAAGATGCTGATAAGATGCAGTAAAGAAAGCCAGCATCCAGCAGAGTGGGCCCTAGGCCTCCGGTTGAGCAGTCCTAGAGAACAAGAAAGACACAATGTGACGGTCATAACAGTGGGGTCAAAATATGTTCGGTCTCCAGCTCCCTCTCACAGTAAAACCCCACACAACCTTTTCAAACCCTTGCAATAAAGTGAGAGGTAAATATTGTTAAAGAAGTCTTCCTGTGTCGTTTATTACTGCGTCTGATTAATTTATTGCATCAGTATGTATTCTACATGAATATGTATATGCATATATAAGCATATTTATTATGTGGGTATATAACAATAGCTCTGTGCAGACACTGGATGCAGCCAAGAGGACCTACTAGGAATGATGGATGATAGGGATGGATGGTAAGAGAGAGTCCGGAAAGTCCATGCTGTCAGTACAACTTGATGATGATGATGATGATGATGATGATGATGATGATGATGATGAGTCTACAAAGAGAAAGATAAGAAGTTCTTGGGAAGATAAAATTATGCAGAAGCCTGAAAGATGGCAGAAGATACAGAAAAATGAAAAATAAATGTTGTCATTTACTAAGCTAAACTTAGCTTAGCTTGGCACAAGGCAAGAAGTATGAGACACTCAGTGAGAATTGAACTCTCTAAGAATGGTCTGCTAGCCTATTGAGTTAACCATTACACTGTACCCTGTAGGTATTTGGTTGGTTCAAAAATTGGGATATAATTGGGATATTTGGGCTGATTTCTCTCACGTTCACATTTTAACTGATATGGAAAAGATGTCTCCTAATTTTGAAGACAGACGAATAAGATCTAAAAGTCTTACTGTCTGGAAACTTTTGAAATTACATTCATATAAATATAATAAAAATAGTAATGACTAAGAAAACAGGAATTTTCATTTATTTTTCAACACAGCTAACAAAATTAAAGATTTTTAAATGGTTGATATTACAGCTAATAAAATTATATTACCTTATTTTTTCTCAGTTCATTACATATTATACAGCATATCCCTATGGCACAAAATATGTTCCATATTCATAAGACTCTTCATAAATGGTATTTTAATCTGATCAAAAATGGGTTAATATCAAATTTTGTACAAAAAGTAATTTAATAGTTTATGAAATGTTGAAATGTGTGTGTGTGTGAAAATATTGGGGTAAAATCAAATTGTGATATTTTAACTGACTTTACTCATGTTCTTTTCCAATTGATATGGAAAAAATATTTGCCAATTTTGAAGAAAATTTAGTAATTTTTAAAGGTCTCACTGTCTGCAAACTTTTGAAATTATAATAGTACATATTCAGTCTAATATTAAGTAAGAAACAGGATTTTCTATTTATCCATTTATCTATATAAAAAAATGTTAATATTGCAGTTATTAGAATTTTATTAACTCATTTCTGTCTAGCAAGGAGAAGAAAATATCCTAACCCAACAAAAAAGTAGTTAGATGTTCTATATTATTACCAAATTATTATTAAATTATTATTATTATAATTCACAGCCATTGGCGGTAAATTAGATTAATCTGATCAGAAATAGGTTGATTTTAAATTTGGAACAGAAAAAAAAATTTTAATTCATCGACAGTAATCTAAAATAGCATTTTTTAAAATGCCATCTGCAATATCCCTGTAAGAGGCTGGACTGAAAAGTTCATAAGATGACATTGTTGTTGATGATGTTTTTTAGCAATGGTATACAAGCAATACAACATCGATTGATTGCAAGAGAGATGATATTGCAAAATAAACCTACTTTGGTCACATTTTGTGAGAGTATCTTGGTCAACCTATAAACTTTTCAATCAACCCTTATAAGTTGTTCATAAAAGGAAAGTTGTTATGGAAGAGTGAAAAGAGAATAAAAAATTAATTTGGGGGAGCATTAAGTTACTTTTATTGCCACATTAGAGCAGATAAAAAAGGAAAAATAATTTAGTTCTTTATCAAAATAATCCACTATATTATATGAATCATTCTAAGAGATAAAACATTTGTGCAGATATGAGTATCCAGTTGTCTCCCATTAAACCAGACTTAAAAGAAATCTGTAAAAAAAAAAAAGAAAAAGAAACAGTGTCATTCATGCCATTGACTTTTATTTTTATTTCCTTTTTAAAAGTAGACATTTTTTTCTCAAAATAAATCTAGTTTCTAAAAAATTGGTTATGGCTTCTTTTTTTTTTTAATTCTAATCACCTAGTCAAAATAAAAACTCTTGCGCAGTTTACACATATTTTTTAGAACATTAAAGAGACTGTGATAGAAATGTTTGAAAAATCACTTGTTTAAGAAATATTTCAACATTAAATTACATATGATTACTAATATATAATCTGCTTGTTACACAACAATGTTGTAGGCTATGTGTGTGTATTGTAAAGAAGAGATGATATCCCTCTGTATTGGAATGGACTATTCTATTTGAATATAAACAGTCATGTTGGTGGACTAGGCTGCCAGCTTTTCCTACTTAGACTTGATAGCAATATACCTCTATATACTTCCCTGGCCTTTTGGCTGGGCCGTCTGGCATTCGTGTTGAATGGGGTATCAAACAATGGCAGATTTGAGGCCAAAAGGCCTCCAACTTCGGTTGAGCCACCTTCGGGTGGGCGAGCTGCAACCTTTGTCCCCTATGTATAGCACTAGACCTTGTTGTCAAGTTTAAGCTATAACCCGGCATACAAGCCCAGATCCAAATTTGGATTCGTGAAACTGCTTGCCTCAATAGAGCCACATTGCACTTAGTGGGTCAATGAGCAGCACAGACCAGCAGGGTTCAAGTCTCGGCTCGTTCCAGACCTTTCCTCCCCTTTACCCCCACTTTAATTGGCCTTCGGGCTTTTGACCTTGTGTCAAGTCCTGTCTGGTGGAAGGCAGTGACAAATACAATGTTGTAGGCTATATGTGTGTTTTGTAAAGAAGAGATGATATCCCTCTGTATTTGAATATAAATAGTCATGTTGGTTGGCCAGGCAGCCAGCTTTTCCTACTTAGACTAGATAGCAATATACCTCAATTAACACATCTTTTTACAATAAACCCTTTTCATTTTGAGTTATTACTCCAATAACCCATCCAGTAACATTACAATGGTGTGTTATAGTGGACAAGTTCACCTACCAAGGAATTCCAGTTGCTCTATTATGTTCACTTTCGGACAAATACTCTTGGGAAAGGTATGAACCCCCTTATCCTCCCAGCTATGAGTTAAATTGTAACTCTACTATTCTTCTAGGGGGATGGCTTCGGCATTAAATAACCTACAAAGGTTGATATGCCATTAAACAAAGAAACCAAACCAAACCTACCAAGGAAGCAGTGTCTCATGAACCGAGAAAGACATCAACATGCGACTAGCAAAGACATGGACAGCTATTGATAGACTATTGGTCATATAAAATGAAATACAGTTTTTTCCCAAGTAGTAGTCATGTCGATACTGCTATATGGATGCACTACATGGACGCTAACTAAATGTATGGAGAAAAAGCTTGACGGCAATTACAGAAGAATGCTGCGAGCAATATTGAATAAATCCTGGAGGCAACACCTCACAAAATAGCAGCTATACAGCCACCTACCACCCATCACAAAAACTATCCAAGTCAGACAAACCAGACATGAAAGACTCTGCTGGAGAAGTAAGGATGAACTCATAAGCGATATACACCTGTTGACCTCTTCACATGGACGAGCAAAGGCAGGACGACCGGCTAGAACCTATATACAACAGCTCTGTACTGATACAGGATGTAGCCTTGAAAACCTCCCAGAAGCAATGGACGATAGAGGTGGGTGGTGAGTGAGGGTCAGGGAGATCTGCACAGGTGGCACAACATGATGATGATGATGATGATGTTAATCATTCATTAAATTATTGCTAGGTTATCAAGCCAAAAAAGATTTTTCGGCAATTGGGATGCTTTCTGGAAGGGAAAATATTTTAGTTGAGTCCTCATTTTCCAAGGACCATTTCATATGACACACTATGTGGCATGCAAATTATCTAAGGGAGATAATTACATGTCAGATCTCTACATAAAGAAATAATCATTTTTAAAAAATCTAAACTGCATTGTTCTGGAGATCTGGGGAATATCAAGTACACATTAATTGCCTTTCTTCCCCAGTCCACTTTGACCCAGAGTGGCAGTATCTATTAGGGTCTCTTCTATGAATCAAATAGATTAGTTGAAAAATTATTTGCATTTGACTGGACCATGTGCAAACAAAAAATCCTCTGAAAAGACTATGACAATAAAAATGTAAATATGAACTTACAATGATCATGATTCCCTAATCTCTAGGCATAAAGTAATCCTAGATGGGTTGAAATGCCTTTAAAATCAATCATAAAATTTAGACTATAGGTCATTAAGATAAATAGAAAGAAGGTGACCACCAAAGTGAGAGGAAAATTACTCCCAGTTCTACTCTAACTCTGAGTGGTTGTACCTGTTAGGGTCCAACAGATCTGTTTAAAAATAATTTATATTTGATAGAACTATGTACAAAAGGAAAACACTCTGAAGAGCCCATTACATAAAAAATGCAAATATGAACATAGAATGGATGCAGTTCCCTCATCTCTAGACATAAGATAATCCTAGATGGGTTGAAATGCCTTTAAAATCAATCATATAAAATTTAGACTATAGGTCATTAAGATAAACAGAAAGAAGGTGACCATAAAAGTGAGAGGAAAATAACAACTGGGAAAATTGGAATCACTCTAAAGGTCACCCATTTAAGTAGTGACCAACTTATATGTTGCTTTACTTCAGCTATCAGAGACCTCGTGTTAGAATAATTTGCACAGTTTTATTGAACATGTTTAAAAATCTGGGTTGGATAAGAATTTTCATAAAATGGTAAAATATCTTTGATATATTTCATTATGAACAATGAATACATCTGGCAGACTACCAAAAATTCCCACTAAAATCACTGGATTGAGAAATTGGGTCTGAATAGACCAGCTGAAACCATTACTAATAATCAAACTGATTGGACAGAATGGATATTGTGCTGAAATAAATTTAGCTGATAGGCAAGAGACAGAGGCATAAAATATTTGCTCAAGGCAGAGATGATGAATACTTTCAGCCTCAAACTGGAAACGGGTATGTAAGATTGAAGTTTCAGGAAAAATCTGACATGCTTAACCAAAGAGCTAAAAGCACTTGCCAATAACAACTTATTTGAATATTGCATATTTTGAAGTGAGTGTTTCTCAAGAGTGACTACTTGTCAGTACCAAGAATAGAATATTCATTTCTTGTTATTTCACTCGACTCTTGTCACTCATATCTTGCAATTCATTTACGACAGTAGCACTTGCTTTCAAATTGCACAGAACCTGCAGTGCACATGAAAATTGCAATCTTAGTTCTATATTGAGAACCTTAAAGATCATCATCACTGTCATCAAGGTATGCTGACAGCACAGATTTCTTTTGACTCTTGCTTTCTCTAACTATCCATCCCTATTGGTTATTGTTCTTGGCAAGTTCTATATTGAGAATCTTAAAGATACCAACCTCTTTACTTTCAACTCTTTAGCTACCATCTCTTTAGCTTTGGCCATTTCCTGTTCTAAGAAACTTGAGAAAATAGGAAGAAAATTAGGCGATCAAACATAAAAGTATTTTAGTAAAATCAACTACCATGAATTGCAGTATACAAATCAATTTGACAGATAAGTTGACCTCAAAAGTTTTAGCAACAAATTGTGGGTGAGACCTACACCTGCCGTATAAGTTGATCCCTAAACATACTACTGTTCGGCCAAAACTTATGCTGTAGGTTTAAATGTGTATAGATTATGATAACACATAGCAAAAGTATACACTAAGGCCAAACTACTTGCATAAAGACTTTGACTGGAATACCTTTCTCTATATTGTAGAAAATTTTCAAGTGTAGTTTTATACTAATAGGTATATTATGACCAATGTACAAAATTTGTTAGTAAAACTATTGATGTTATCTTGGTAAGAGCTTTTGGATACCATGTCAACTTGTAAAAACATTCAAGCAAAATTAATTAAATGACTTAAAAGTTAATTTATATGTCACAATTTATGGTACTCAGTTTGTATATTAAAAATCTGGCAGAAAAAGACTGTCTAGTCAAGAATTAGCACAAGTCATTAGTGATAAAATTATTATTTATTATACCTGTAAAATTTCTGGATCATAGAATTCCTTTATTGTAATTTATGCTTTCTTAACTAACAGTATTTACATAACTGATCTAGGTTCAAGTCCACTATAACAACCAAAGACCAAGTTTCCATATATGCATAATAAGTATATATACATTATTTGAAAAATTTATGAGTCACTTGTTAAATAAATATATTTGTTTTTCTCTTTCTTTCTTTCTTTCATTTTTTTTTAAGTTGATAAATTCAGAACATCTGCTTGATGAAAAAAAAAAACCATTCTACATCCAAGAGGTCTGACTTTGTATTGATTCTGCACATTTTATTTCCAATCAAACCAGACATTGAATGTAAAGTTGGTTATACCTATTTCTTTTATCTTATTTATTTTTTGCTTACAGCAGAAAATAAGTCCAGAAATGATAAATTAATTAAACCTCCAAATATAGAATTGTAGCTAACATTTCCATTGGGAAAACTCATACTGCAGACTTAGAAGATGAATTGCTTTTAAAAATAAAAAGAACTATAACAGTATTTTGTTTTTGTTACTTGATGTTTTGTGTTTCAGTCTGTTTCCTGAATTTCCTTTGTAGAGTCTATAAAGATGATTCCTTTTTTTTTAATTTGTAACATTTTCAATAAGGAAAGCTTTGCTTTGGATTTACAATCAGGATCAGATTCAATTCCATGCTTTTTGTTAAGTAGGTTTTCAGTATTCACTTGGTCTATTAGCTGCTACTCTCTCAGTAAAGATTATTATTCGATGGCATATAGAACAGAATTTTCTTCCTCATATTTCTTGCCTTGTTGGGTGGGACATAAAATATGCTGTCTGCATCACCAGCAAAAAGGTTAGACTAGGATCTACTGACTATATTCTATGCAGAGGAGGAAGATATCCTCCAAAAGGAGTGTACTCGGTATGACACTATCCTATATCTGATGGTAAGGCTCCAGTTCTGGAGATCTGGAAAATGAGAAGAACCTATTTATTGCCATTACTCCCAGGTCCACTCTGACCTGGAGGGATAATACCTGTGAGGGTCACATCTATGGATCAAAAAGATTTGTTTGCAAATTATCATTATTATTATTAGATAGGAATACATGATACCATGTAACTGTAAATTTTTTTATCAAGTATAGTTACTAAAAGCTATAATTGCTTACTAAGCATTATAAAAGTGCCCTGGGTTGGACACTAAACTGAATTCGATGGTGAGGCTCCAGTTTTGGAGATCTGGAAAATGTGAAGAACTACTTCATTGTCATTACTCCCATTTCCACTCAGATCCAAAGTTGTTATACCTTTTAGGGTCCCATTTATGTGTCAAATAGATCTATTCAAAAATCATTTATATTTAGTAGGACTATGAGCAAAAAAAACTCATAAGAAAAAATTACACTAAAAATATAAAAATATAAACATACAATGAACACAATTCCCCAACCTCTTGGCATAAAATCACCCTAAGCAGCTTGAAATGCTTGATTTCAAAATCAATCAACAATATAGATTGAAGGTTTGAAAATTACCTGCACTATGCCTCATTAAGCACTCTTTCACAACTTATAGATTTGATGAAGAAAAAGCAATTGTTGGTTTTTTTCATTAACTGTAATCTTCATTTGAATAAAGTGAATTACAATACACTGATAATTTTTGTTTTATTGAAGTGTGCTTTTGTTAAATTTCCTCTGTCAATCAATTAGATGAATATCAAAATATCATTGTACATTTATTAATATTTTCACGTAAATCAAATTTTTCTATTACTATGAAATTTATAAAACTCTACTATAAAAATAACCCAAGTAGATTTTTATGTTGAAATACAGAAAATAAACAAAAAGATTTTTAATATTATGTTGTAGTGTTGTATATTGACCTACAACCCGGCCGGACTGTCAAAATAGGAAATGCACCTATGTAAATAACAGGTGCATCCGGTCGAGGAATATCAGAATTATAACCTTGACCGTGGATGGGTTGAATGAATGCAATTGTGATGCCCACAAGAAGAAGGAGACGTTGAACTATTATATAACTCAGTGAAGACAGGAAGTCAGTTAGTTTGGAGACGAGACCTGTTGGTGACAAGATGCAGTAGAGAAAGCCAGCACCCAGCAGTGTGGTCCCCCAGGCCCCCGGTTGAGCAGCCCAGGAGAACAGGAAAGAAATGCAGTTATGGCCAATAGAGTGGGGGTCAATATGTTGCAGTTTTGTTTGGTCTCCAACACCCTCTCAGACACAAACCTTTCAATTAAAGTGAAAGGTATATTTTTCTAAGAACTGCGTCGCTCGTCTTTATTGTGTCGTTATGATTCTGCATGCATCTGCATATGAGTATACAACAGTAGGCATATAACAATACAGTCAGGCCATGATAAATGTATCACAATACTTGTATGAGAAAATATACCAACTTATTCTGTCAATACAATATATCTTTATCATAGTAAAAACATAGAAATATATTAAAAGAAACATTGCTGACTGAAAAATATGAAAGAAAACAACAAGTTTTTTGTAATGTTTAGATGATATCAGTCTATTTCAATATATCAATTCAATGTTAAAATGTCTTAAAATGGTTTTTAACTGTATGAAGATATCTGAAATATTCTCTGAACATTTAAACTTGCTTTCCGGAACATAATGTGTTCTTTTGAAAACCATGCTATTTGCATTATTATGCCCCTCTTTGAACCCTAAACGTTAATTTTAAAAGTTAACTTTATCATAATTAATTAAGAATTATTAATCTTGTAATATGTCTCTCATTTGAACTCTTTTTCTCATAAAAACAAAAAAAGACAAAGGAAATGATACACTTTGAATTGCATTAAAATTAAAAAGATTGGTTTGATTTAGTTTGGTTTTATGGCACATCAACCATTGTAGGTTATTAATGCCAAATCTATTTTTATACATATAAACAGTTCTATTTCAAAAAATTCAGTTTAGCTTAGTATAGTTTTTGTTTATACACAGTTGAATATCAAAACAGTTCTTTCAAACAATTTCGTTTAGCATAAGTACACAGTTTCAATGTCAAAAACAGTTCTATTTCAAACAATTCAGTTTAGCATAAGTACACAGTTTAGTTCTATTTTACCCATAGATAGAAGCTTATCAGGTGCTACCATTCTGGGTCAGAGTGGACCAAGGAGTGATGGCAAAAAAGGGGTATTCCACATTCCCCAAACCTCCAGCATTACTGAAACCTCACCATCAGATTGTTTAGTGTCATATCAAGAAGACTCATTGGGAGTGGTCTTACATCCTCTGCAGAGATGCAGTTGATGTATTCTCCAGCCCCAGACAACTTGGCAAAAAATTAAGAAGAGTGTTAGTTTCTTGTTTCCATTTTCTGATTGTACTTGAAATCCAAAAAGCAAATTTATATGGTGCTCCATGCAGTCTTTCTAAAATCATAGATTTTGAATCTGCCTGTGCTATATTTTCACTCACCTGAAATCAAGTTATGTATCAAGCTGTTCCTGATTGGACAAAAAGTCGCAAGTGATTCAAATTAATGAAACTAGCAACTAGTGAGTTAAATTTATTAAACTAGTAACAAGTGAGTCAAATTAATGAAACTAGTAACAAGTGAGTCAAATTAATGAAACTAGTAACAAGTGAGTCAAATTTATTAAACTAGTAACAAGTGAGTCAAAATAATGAAACTAGCGACTAGTGAATCAAATTAATGAAACTGGAAAAAAAAAACACATTTTCATTTTAAATAAACTACAGTGTATTTTATTAAAAATAAAATGTATTTATTCTAAATAAACAGAAATAAAGAATTAAAGATTTTAAAACAGTATCAATAATTTGAGTTGGAGACAATAAAAAAATAGTGCATGTTGCATTTTAAAATTCAATTGAAAAAAAAAAAACAATGATTTTCTTGTAAAGTCAGCATTTTTATTTCAATTTTTAAAAACTTTTCCTTCACTGATAAAAAAAGAATTAAGTTTTTTCTTTCATTGAAATATATGATAGTTTATGATATTTTTTCTTCGGTCTATGTCTGTTATATGCAAAGAATTGGGAAAACACCTTTACAGTCAATCTTAGATGCTGAGCAACAGCATTCTGAAATATATTTGAAAGAATATATGGAGCAAAAAATGGGTGTATGGGATAAAAAAAAAAGTGTATGGGGTAAAGAAAAAAGCATTTGGGGCAAAAAAAGAGTGTATGGGGTAAAAAAAGTTTGAGAACTACAAGTTTGAAATATAAAACTTTGATTTGACAAGAGGTCAGGGAATTGCATTCATTGCACATTTAGATTTACTTTTTGTGTAGTTGTTTCTTAAGAGACTTTTTTACACTTATTCCTATTGAGTATGAATACTTTTTTAACATTTCTACTTGACCCATAGATTTTACCTTTCCAAGTCAGAGTGGAACTGGGAGTAATAACAATAAAGGAGTACTTCAAACATTTCAGATCTCCAGACATGTAGCCTCACCGCTAAATGTAGTTTCATGCCCTATCTAGGACACTTTTGTCAATTATAATCCTTAGTAAAAAATAATAACTTCAAGTAACTATCCTTACTAAAAATGACTTACAGTTATATGGTATCAAGTATTCCAATCTAATACTAATAATTTTCAAACAGATCTATTTGATCTGACCTCCTCCTTCCCTAAAACCCCCACTATAAAAAAAGACCTTGTGTCAAATCCTATCTGGTGGAAGGCTGCAATAAATATCAGATCTACAAGGTGTCTCAAAATAGATGCAACCTGTTAATATGATAGTGATTTATTACTAAGACAAGTGCAATAGCAGTCATTTGGAACACATCATGTAAAAAAAATGCACCCTTTGAGTGAGAGACATCAAATCAATGTTGTTTTTTTTTATTATTGTTATTATATCAGCTTTCTGGACATGCAATTTTTCTTTAGTTTCTTGTCTCAGTAATAAATCATTATCATATTAATGGATTGCATCTATTTTGAGACAGTTTTGAATAGATTTTGTCTCAAAATAAGAAGTGATGCAAAATATTTTTTCCTCTCTTATCCAAGGTATTGTGATTGAGAATTAATAGTTGTTATAGTATACTATTTTCACATCTGAAACAAAAAAGAATACAACATTGTTATTAGAGTTATTAGCTGTTACATGGGCCTCATGTATATTGAGACACCCTATATTAGCATGTATATTGAGTCACCCTATATAAGCATGTATATTGAGACACCCTATATAAGCATTTATATTGAGACACCCTATATTAGCATATATATTGAGACACCCTATATAAGCATGTATATTGAGACACCCTTAATAAGCATGTATATTGAGTCACCCTATATAACCATGTATATTAAAAAAGTTAGCGACCATAGTCGAGGGTGACCCGAAGGCTCCCTTTTCGATAGCTACTACACCTAGGTGTAGGGGAGGGCGCTACTCCATTCCCAGGATTGCTCCACTTTACCCTTGAACCGTACCTTATAATGCTGAGTGTTAAGCAAGGTGGTATCAAGTACCATTTTTAAAGTCTTTGGTATGACTCGACCTGAGATTGAACTCAGGTCTCCCGGGCCATTGGCGAACACTCTAACCGCTGGGCCACCCTATATTAGCATGTATATTGAGTCACCCTATATAACCATGTATATTGAGACACCCTATATAACCATGTATATTGAGACACCCTATATTTGACCCATAAATGGGGCCCTTGTACTCCAGGTCAAAGTGAGCCTGGGTGTAATGGCAATTAATGGGTACTTCACACTACCCAGATCTTCAGAACTGGAGCCTCACCATCAGATGCAGGATAGTGTCATACCCAGGAAACTCCTTTTAGAGGGTATCTTCTCTCTCTGCATTGGATACAGTTAACATATTCGAAGCTTTATTCTATCATATATGTCTATCATATAATCTATCAACATAAGATACATTCAACATATTCTAAGCTTCAACAGAGAAGTGTAGAGCTTTTAGTGTATAGCAAAATATCACTAAACCTAAAATATCAAGCCTACAAGTTCAAAGGGTTATGTCTCATTGTTTGGAAATAGGGGTCATTATCTGGTTCAAAGTTTCCAGCATTGATTGGTCCAAGATTAAATGACCTCCCAGATGTTTTAACCCTCTTTTTATTTGAGAGTATTCTTTTGTGAGAAAATATTTCAATTGGACATCCTATTGGCTCCATTAAGCAATTTTCATCTCTTCTCTTTCTACTTGATTGGCAAACAAAAGAATCAGTACTTTAACAACTGAGGTCAACTATTTCTTACAATATAGTTTTGTTATAGGTTCAACTTTACCCTACCATCTTCCATAGTCTTCTTGTGTGCTTTTTAAACCCACCACTGTGACCTCCATTATCTGTGGTCATTCTTTTCTTTTGTCCTTTTTTTTTTTCATTTTTCCTTCATGTCAATTGACTGCTCTTGTTTGTATTGCTATTCTTTAATCTCAGAGGACATTAATGCTTTTAAATTGGCTCTGAGACAATCTGAGCTGTTCATACTCAATATAAAAACATCAATGTTCATTTTGAATGATTTCTAATGCAGCTGATATCCGTTTGAGGATTGCTCATTTAATAATCATTCACCTATTGGCTGATTTATTTAACAACACTGCTGTTACTGTAGATTATTATGAACTTAGATAATAGATAATGGTATAACAGTTATCATAAGAAGTGGATTTGACTACCCAAGTTCAAATCCCGAACAAAACTGTTTGCATTTCTCAAAGTGTTAATACTCTTGAGAAAGCTATGAATCCAACTATTCCTACTCCAGCTATGGATAAATATTTGGGTAGACTGAACTCTTTAACCATGGTATGGCAACCAGTCAAGGAGAAAGAAAACTGTATTCAAATCAGTTGTCGAGGTGGAGAGCAATGGTCTATGCCAGATTAATTCTGCTCAAGACATGCTGCATGAGTAGCAACCTCACAACTCAACCAAGTTAGATAGTATGTCTTTTTATATAATGATACTATTTTACAAGTTGATTGGATTTTATCAGTTAAAAGTACCAATATATAATAGAAAGTACTCATTGGCCTAATGAGTTGAGTGTTTGCCAATGGGCTGGGAGACTTGGGTTCAATCCCAAGTCGAGTTATATCAAAGACTTAAAAAATGGTACTTGATGTTGCCTTGCTTAACATTCAGCATTATAAAGTTAGGATCAAGAGTAAAGTGGAGTAATCCAGGGAATGAACTTGCACCCTCCCCTACACCTTGGTGTAGTAGCTATTGAAAAGGGAACCTTTGGAGCCATTGGAATGAGTTGAGTGGGTGGTTGACGTTGTACCTGGAAGAGATGGTCTGGAGAATTTGAGGATTTTGAAAAGACAGGTAGTCGAGGTTTGACCGTTGAAGCAAGTGGTTGGGGTTTTCGGATCTGATCAAAGCTGTTCAGTTTGGGTCTCAGCCGGCAAAGATGTGTTGGGATCTTAGACACCACAAGATGTACCATGCATGTGTGTGTGAGTGGTATATATATTGTTAGCATAGGCTTTTATGATTTGTGTCTCTCTCTTCATGTCACCAAGGACTGAAGGTTGAAAGAAATAAACTTGTTCGTACCACCAGTATTTGTATTATTATTGTTGTTATTGATATCATTATAGCTATACGACACTTATGGCATTATTTTATGCTGCTACTGAAAAAGATTTGGTTTCTCTTTTGAGGTTTTCCCTTCTTAGCCATGCTCAAGTCATCTCATGTGATTATTATTATTATTATTATTATTTTTTTTTTTTTTTTTTCTCTTTTGAGAGTTTTTCACACCAGCCTTAACTGATGGTTTTTCACTTGAATCTTAGAGACAGCAAGTCTCCTCAAGTCTCCAGGACTCTTCTGAGTATTCTGGCTGATCTCAATAATGCTATAGTTTGGATAGTCTCCACTCGTCCTCTTATTTTCAAGTCCTCCAGTCTTTGTACCAAACCTTTGGTGACTGTATCACAGTCACTTTCACGTTCTATATTTTTCAGCTCTCTAGCAAGGTCTTAGTACTTATTTCTCTTTTCATTTTCTTTCCGTTTTGCCTGTGGTCAGCCAGAATGGCTAAGTCCACAATATGGCAGGTTCTCTTTTCTTATTTACTATCACTAGATCTGGTCGTCTTGTTGAGATTAGATGAGCTGTTTGTATTTTATTGTTGTTATTATTATTATTATTATTATTATTATTATTATTATTATTATCATTATTCATAAAGTGTTTTTTGGTTAAAAGTACTTTTCATGTTATTGCATTTCATTTTCACTGACATCAAAAACCAATGATATTATTAATCTTGGAAAAATTAGGTTGGAAAAATATGAAAATAAATTTCAGTAGTATTTTTGTTTACAATTGTTTTATCTTATTATTTCAAATCTTTTAGCACAGTTTTATCAATATTTTTATTATATTTAAGAGATTTAAGAACCTGTAATTTTTCTCTTTTATCATTCAAGTTTCTATTTATTAGGTTTCATTTTTTTTTTCTATTATTAAAATATTGCTATTGATTTTCAAGCAATTTAAATTTTTAACTTTTTGACAATTTTTCAAGAGATTTTTGATTAATTTTGAATGATATAGAATTTGTTCTTTTTTTAATTTTTTTTTTTTCATCTCATTGACCAAAATGCACAAACTCTCTCCAGTTTGTTTATTTGCCAGAATCAAAAATGTGTTTTTCTTAATGCTTTTTTTTTTCAATATTTAATGTTAATAATCTCAATATAATAATAACTAATATGTGTTTACTTGTTTTCTGTCACACTTTTCTATTTTCTTACATGATGACATGGTAATGAGAAAAAAAAGAATTTTATGTTTTGAAGATGTAGCAAAAATGCCAAATTTAAAGAAAAAATATTTAAAAGCCACAAAGATAAAAAAAAAAAAAAAAGAAGAAGAATTTGTTTTGTAGTTAACAAAAAACTTTTCTCCTAGATCTCTGCTATGCAATGCAAATTAAAATTTCTGTTTATATGTTATTTAGTTTCTTTGCTAAAAAAAAAAATTGAATATCAAAGCGTTTTGAATATATACAAGAATTTTATGATTGGTTATATATAATTGTAAATAAAGTTGTTGGATTTGAAAATAAATTGGTTGGCTCATGATGTTGTTCCTGTGTACAAATTTTTTTATTATTGCTACTCAAATTTGTACTCAAACTTATGAAAGGCAAAATGAATATGTTAGAATCCAGATCAAAAATCTCAAAATATTATTTTTAATCCTTCAAATATTAATAAGAAGAAAAATCTGTCTAGATACTAAATATCCTTTTTCCAATAGACCAGGAACTGAAAAGACTTCTTAGATAATGGATAACAGTTTTTATGTAGACCAGGGACTGAAAAGACTGATCAGATAGTGGATATTGCTTTTTCAATAGACTAGAGACTGAAAAGATTTTCTATAAGGACTTATTTATGGGAGATACAGTGCCTAATGATATCTGTTTTGGTTCTATAATGTTCCACAAGAAATTATAAAATCCTCATTGCTTTGGTTTAAAGTAAATTAACTTTTTAAAATAAATTTTTGGGGATGTATTATTTTATAGGTGATATTGTATCAGTAAACGAAGTTCAAACAAGTTTGGTTTGAAATTATAGTTACGATATAGAATGTTGCCTATGGCTGTACTTATTTTTTACTGTTAGAAATTCATATTTTTGGTTCAAAGCAGTAGAGTTTGGTAATGAATAACACATAATAATATCAGTTTTGATTTTACAATGTTCTACAAGAAATAATAAAATCCAGGTATCTTCAACTTAAAACAAAATTTGTTTTTTATTAAAAGTTATGTGAAGTGTACAAACTTATTGGTGATTATATATATATATATATATATATATATATATATATATATATATATATATATATATATATAATTCTAAGAAAGCATCATTGATTGCAGTTATAGTTTTATGTGGGATATGATCTTCAGACAATAATATCAAAGATCTCAAGAAAATCATGTTTAATGTCATTGGCTGAAAATCATATCTTATGTGAAATTATAATTGATGTTTTTTAGTTCAATAATTAAAAGAAATAAAACATCATTTTAGTTAGTTGGTTTTTTCATTGTGTATTTTTATCTTTCATTAAAGAACAATCAATTTTGTTTTATTTATACCTCATTGATAAATGAATAAATATATATATAGTATTGGACAAATATATATATTTGGCTTATATATTTCAGATATAAACATATTTAAGCATGTTTGATTAAATGATAGACACATTTTGTCTATATAATTTTATTAAGATCCTGATAAGTGTTTTGGTTTCAGGATGGAATTGGTAGATGAATTTACCAAAATTGTCCTGAGCTCTTCCAGACCTTTCATAGGCCATCATCCAGGGTTGCTTGCATGAGTAAAGAGTTTTTTAGGTTTTTTATAACATTATAAAATTACGTAAATGTAGAGTTGGATAAAACTGAGATGCTGATGAAATTAAAAAAACAAAATGCTATCAACAGAAATAGAATATTATCAACAATAGAATATTAAAAAATAAAAACAAAAGGCATTTGAAAACATTGTGGCTATTTTCAAAATCAATTATTGATTCTAGTTTTTTTTGTTTTTATATGTAAGGCTTCTAGGATTTGTAGTCACAGCATATCAATTTTTAGTGGGCTATTATAATGGTGTTTTCAACTAGAATTTTTTAAAATTTGGATTTGGGAATAGAATGAGTTTTAAGATGTAAGACTATGGAGCTAGAATCATTGTAAGCCATTTAGTTGTAGTGGTAATTGTCCGATCAAGAAGTTCAGTGGAGGGGGAAGTTTTGTTAGAAATAATTAGGTTGGAGGTTTTAGATTTGTTGTAGTAAATGATAAGTCTTACTTTTTTGGTAGGATCTGTTGGGAGAACATTTTTTTGGATAAGATTTTTTAATATATGTTCATCTATCTTATAATTACTATGAAATTGTTTTTTGTAGTAAAGGTTTATTGATTCTTTATGGTTTAGGGTATTGTCTATGTTATGTTATCAGGAAACTTGAGAGGATCTTAATAAAATTATATAGACAAAATGTGTCTTTATTATTTAATCAAACATGTTTAAATGAAAGACTACGGCCCAACTACACACACACACACCCAAACATATATATAAATATATATATATATAAAAAGTAAGTAAATAAAGTTGGCGACCGTAGTCGAGGGTGACCAAGAGGCTCCCTTTTCGATAGCTACTACACCAAGGTGTACAGGAGGGCACTATTCCCTTCCCTGGATTGCTCCACTTTACCCTTGATTCTTACTTTATAAAGCTGAGTGTTAATGAATTAGCATCAAGCAGCATTTTTTTAGTCTTTGGTATGACGCGACCTGGGATTGAACCCTAGTCTCCCAGGCCATTGGTAAACACTCTAACCATTATACCAATGTCTGATATGGTATTCGACAAATAAATAGAAAATTCTCAGAAATAATAAAAATTAGGAAATTTCTTAGAATTTCATTAAAATTGATGGCAATTATAAAAAATGGTCAAGTTTTTCACTGTACTTTTCCCATTCTCTTTTCATTTCAAATCACCATTTGAAATTTAATGTTTATTGAAATTGTAGAAGTCACTGTTCTAATGTGCAGAATAAACAAGAATAACAACACTTAACGACTCAGTGGCCCCAACTAGCAGACAAAAGTAGAACAGGCGGTAACTCAGAATCAAACCTGTAACACCTGAAATATGACTGAAGCAAGCCGGTGTATATATACACTAATATGCCCACTCACTGGGCCAGCAGCTAATCACTGTGCAGAGAATGGACTTGGCCACCTTCGAACAGTGGAATGTTCCAATGTCCATATAATCTCACTTCAACTCATAATTCATTAAGCATGTGAGCACTGACTCATTGCTACTTAGCTGTATGATAGAATTCCACCAGAAATAACCATAGCAACTGTCTTCTGGGATATTTCTGTTTATAGAGAATTTAAATAACATCTAATCAAATGCAAACAAAGTAAATATAAGGAGGAATTTCTTTATTAGCTTAAAATGTATCAATTCCTTTTATATTCAATTATTGAAAGCTGACAAGACATCATACCCCCATAAATCATTGAATGGGGGTGAAGGGAAGTTTTTAGGAAGTCTCTTTCTCACTTACTAAGTGCAATTTGAATACATAAATGAATAAGATGAGTAACAAGCATTGTCATTGTAGAGAGAAATGTTATGTTTTGACCTTCGACCCGGCCCCCAAAAAATGCTATTCCAAGGTGATGCACCGGAAGGAAGTGACACATTCCAATGGCCAGTAATCGAAAGAGATCGGGTGGGCGGATTAAGGCTTATAATATGGGACAAGGTGAAGGTCCCACGGTGCCACTACAGTGATGCACCGGAAGAGAGTGACCTCTGAACTGCATGACAGTTATTTCCGCTTGATGACGATTAAACATTCGATTTCAAAGATCCAGTGGGCGATCGTGTGGGCGTTGAATTATTATTTAACTCAGTTGAGTTCGAGTCCAAGAAGCAGTTGCCAGTAGAATTCCAGACAGATAGAGACCAGATGTGGTAAGGAAAGCCACACCCGACCAAGGGGGCCCTTGGGAACCCCAATGGAGTGGACCCCAGCATCAGGAGAACAAGAAAGACACAACGTGACGGTCATAACAGTGGGGTCTCGGTCTCCAGCTCCCTCTCACAGGCTTGCAATAAAAATGAGAGATAAAATATTGTTAAAGAAGTCCTTCCTGCGTCGTTTATTACTGCATCTTTTTCTTGCATCCTTATTTGTTGCGTCAGTATGTATCCAGCATATATATGTATATGTGTATATAAGCATATTCATGTATGTGAGTATATAACAGAAATTCAAACATGAGAATTGTTAAAATGAACAGTTAAAACAAATTTATAACAATAGAAAACAAATAAATGATAAGAGAACAAAAAATACTGAATTTGTTATTCATTGTCAAAAACAAGACCATTCGTATCATTCTATTTTGCACTGATTCTATTTCAGCAGTACAAGGCATTAAAAATTTAAATTTTAGGAAATAAAATAAATAAATTGAAGTTAGAGTGTTTTTGTTTGTTTTTTGTTTTTTTTGTTTATGTGTGTAAATTCCTTTCACAGTAGATAATTGAAAACCAAGTGAACGATGCCTCTACTTTCTGAGAAGGTAGATTTCTGTTTTTGAAAAAGTATGCATTTACCCAGCCCCTCCATCTCCGAAATTATACAACACGAGGCTATTTTTTTTTTTTTGTTTCTAATGATCTGGTATTCAAATGATTCAGATTTTGGTTTTCAATGTTCATTTCTGGTTGTAAAGTGTATTTGATACCTGTGCACCTGGGTTCAAGATATCCAATCATTGCATTAAAAGAAATCTGAGAATGGTCACTCTGTCTTTTATTATTAGTATGTATTTACCAAGCCTCTATACCACAGACAGAATGTGACACAAGCTCAATTTTTTAGCAGAGTACAGCTGGTTTTAATTCAGTTTTCATTCTCCTAGGCTGGCTGCCATACCAAGGCTAAAGAAAATATCTAGGATTTTATGAACTAGTACAAATATGGAAATATAAATTAATGTAAAAAAATTAATTTTCAAAACATTCAAGTTTCAGGAATATATTGTTTATGAAGGTGGTCCTACTGCAAACAGCAGATAAGTAATCTGCAGGCATGATCTATGTTTGAGACCTCTGCTTTAAATATTTAATGGGAACAAATATTACTCATATGCATGTGGGCACCTCAGGTGGTATAATGGTTAACAAGCTAGATTAGAAAACCTTCATGAGTGAGTTTGAGACTCATTGGGTGCCCCATTTATACGACCTTGTGCCACATCTAAACAAAAATCTTAGTAAATTACAATGATATTATACTATTAGGGTACCTCTTGCGGTGTAATGGTTAGCAAGCTAGACTTGCAAACCTTCACAAGTGAGTTTGAGTCTCATTGGGTGCCCCATTTATATGGCCTTGAATCATATCTAAGCAAAACACTTAGGGAATTACTGTTACACACATGTATGTATTTACCCAACCTCTCCACCAAAAGCAGAATGAGACACAAGCTTGATTTTTAAGCTGAGTACAGCTGGTTTGAATTTAGTTTTCCTTCTCCTAGACTTGTTGCCATACAAAGACTAAAGAGCACTCTCTGCCCTATTATTTACCTATAGATGAGAAGAGAGGGATTCATGCCTTTCCAAAGGGTATTAGCATAAAAAGAAACACAAACAGCCTTGTCCAAGAGTTGAACTAGTGTTGCCAAGTCAATTTTCTCTAATGATATGTAGATTAATAAACTATGTACAACAATGATATATTGATATATATATATATATATATATATTTACCAATCCCACCCCTCAGGCAGGATATGGCACAAGGTCAATTTTTAAGCAGAGTTTAACAGGTTTAAATTCAGAGTTTTCCTTCTCCTAGACTAGTTGCCTCACCAAGGCTGAAGAACTCAGTCTGTCCTACTATTTACCCATAGCTGGAGGGAGAATAATTGGATTTATACCTTTTCTAAGGGTATTAGAGCTATGTGAAATGCTATCAGTCTCGTCCAGGATTTGAACTCGTGTCGCCGTGTCCATTTCCTATGACGATAACCATTACACCACGGGCATATATATAAATCAATAAACTATGTTTTCTGGTATAATAAACAATATTTTCAGCAACATTAACATTTTTTACAATAATGAAAAAAAAAATTAAATCTCAATTTTACAAATGTAATGAAGACAAAAATGCAGTATTTTTAAGAGAAGTTGGTATCATTTTGTAATCTAATATTGCCCAGTCGGCTGGGGTTGTAGAATACACTGACTGCACCTCTGCAGAGGGGTAAGACCCCCCCCCAACAAGTGTCCTGGATATGACATTAAACAATCTGATGGTGAGGTTCCAGCAATGCTGGAGCTTTGGGGAATGCGGAGTACCCCTTCATTGCCATCATTCCCAGGTCCACTCTGGCCCGGAGTTGTAGCACCTGATAGGGCCCTATCTATGGGTTAAATAGAACTAACAGCATACATATGCTAAAATGAATTGTTTGATTAAACTGAAGAACTTGAAATAGAAATGTTTTTGACAATTAAACCGTACTTACATTTAAACTGTGTGCTTATGCTTAACTGAATTATTTGAAATAGAACTGTTTTTCGACATTGAAACTATATTTACACTTAACTGAATTGTTACATGTAACTGCTTGAATAGTTTGAAATGGAAATGTTTTTGACAATTAAACTGTGTACTTATGCTAAGCTGAATTGTTTTAAATTGAACAGATTATTTACATAAAAATGGATTTGGTGTGAAATAACTGTTCAATTTAAAACAATTCACTTTAGCATAAGTACACAGTTTAATTGTCAAAAACATTTCTATTTCAAACTGTTCAAGCAGTTACATGTAACAATTCAGTTAAGTGTTAATACAGTTTCAATGTCGAAAAACTGTTCTATTTCAAATAATAACCTACAAAGATTGATATGTCATAAAACCCAACAAACCAAACTGTAATCTAATAACTTGAGCAATTCTTGGTCAAAAGATTTTAAATCTCAGCTGCATGTGTATGAAAAACTTAAAATTCTATGTTTAACATTTTTTTCTTTTCATGTTTTGAAATGCTATTTACAGGATAAGAAAAATTGTTTAAACATGAAATATAGAATTTTGGGTTGCTTCTAAAATTTGAAATCTTTTGAATGCAAATTGGTCAAGTTATTATATTACAAAATTATATCAATTTTTCTGAAACACCTTATACATCTCAAATTGATATAAAAGTTTTTGAAACACCCTCTAAGTGTATTTCTGTCTCCATAATAGAACAATACTTGGTCATGAAATTATACAGGTAATATTTTCCAGTCATGAAAGTTCAATAGAAAATGATACAGATAGTCTTGTTTTTGAAAATGAATGGCAAACCTTTCTGTATTTTTTCTTTTTTTTATTTTTGTTCTATTGTCTTTTCTTTGTTTCTTATTTCTATACATTTGCTTAACTATTCACTTCAATAATTTTCAAATCTGAATTTCTCTCTGCAATGACAATGCTTGTCACTCATTCTATTCGCCCACGTTTTCGAATTTCACTTAATCAAGTGAGGGGGAAACTCCAGCCCCCAACCCAAAGATAAATTGGGTGGATGTCCACTTAGGTTTTGCTTATTTGCTATGAAAGGAATTGATGCATTTTACATTAATAACAAAGAAACAGCTATTTATTTTATATTTGATTATTTTTCTTTCCTTTGATCTGAACTTATTTGAATTCTCTATAAATGGAAACATTCAAGTTTCTTTTCTTCTTTCATTAACCATTGAATTTCCTGCTAACTCCTGGTAGCAAAAATTGCAGTGTCTTGTGTATGACACTAAATTGAGGAGTGTGGAGTACCTGTTCATTGCCATTACTCCCAGGTTTACTCTGACCCAGACTGATAGTATCAATCAATTTTTATATATGTTAATACATATATTATTTTTTCATATCTACCTATAAGAAACATTCCATAACACATCTGTTTTTATATACATATACATATTGTCATGAGTGTGTGTGTTTATCTTGGGCTTTATTCTCTCTATCTCTCTCTCTCTCTCTATATATATATATATATATATATATATAGATATATAATAAAGCTCAAGATATGGTTAAATGAAATTTTTTCGTGACTAATTATTTTGGGGATTAGAACTACCTCTCCCTCCATAACATGATAAAATCTTTACTTTTATCTCCTCTATTAGGTACAATTAGCAATTCACACATCAAGATGTCTAGTAATTTACTCAACAAAATAAAGGATATAAACATGAAAAACAAATCTCTCACCAGTCTTGACATAAAATCATTATACACCAATATTCCTATTTACAAATGTATCAAACATCTAGAAAACAAGCATTATATTTACTTTACCTGTTAACAAAATAATTAAAATTTTCACATTATAGATGAAACATTGCTTTTTTTATGAAACAGTATTTTTTATAAACAGAAATCTGGTCTATCTATGGGTTCACCTCTTAATAGGGTCCTTGCATACCTTTTCCTGGAAATTCTAGAATCTGGTCTCTTTAAATTTATAATACCCAAAGAGTCTAATTATTTCTGTTATATAGATGATATATTACTTATATAACTATGGAATAAACACTTAAAAAAAATTATAGATAGATTAAACAATATTGAACCTACCATAGATTTTACTTATGAACTAGAAATTACCAACATCTTATCTTTTTTGGATATTTTACTAATAATAAACTAAAATTTAAAGTTCATCACAAATAAAAATGACCGTATGCATTTTTAATCACATCATAACACAAAAGTAAAAAGTGGAATAATCATAGAGCTCTCAGAATTTGTACCCCCAAATTTTTAAATGATGAATTTTACTATAAAAAAAATTCCATCATACAACTGCAATATTCAAAATCTTTCATACAACATACCAAAATAAAAGCTATCAAAATTTATAAATGTAAATGTTCTCCAGAAATTCCAAACAATAATTTTCCAAATGATTCATTACATAGGTATATTAATTTACTCAACAATTCAACCACATCATCAAAAAACTTAAACAACTTTGGAATTACAAATGTCACTAACTTTTCAAAGACAATCAAGAATTTAATTAATAATGAAAATAACAATATTCACATTGAATCCAGAGCTGAGGTTTATGATATTCCATGTCTGGATTGAAATAAAAAAATGAGTCAATCTTCTCAGCGTTTTAAAAAAATGAATTTATGAATGCATTAGGTATTTGAAAAATGAACAACTAAAATAATGGTTTGGTCAGTCAAATTAGAAATTAATCACAACTTTCATTTTAAATATTCCAAAGTGCTAGTTTATATGCATACTATAAAATGCAAAAAATTTGTTTTTGAAAACTTTCTAATAATAAACTTTCCCATAATAATTTATTACACTGATATGATATTTTACAGTACAATTTAGCAACAAGCATGATTGAAAAATCTTAAACAACTTTGGAATCCAGTTACAAATCCTTAAAAAAAAATTAAGAATTTAATCAGTCATAAAAATAAAAATACCACCATTTTATATATATACATATATATATATATATATATATATATATATATCGGGGCGGAGATGGGACTAGTGCTACTCGTGCCCGGCACGACCAATAACTCGGTCAATGTTATTCAAAATGGATTAAAAATCATCCATTAATTTCAAGCTAACATACTTAGTCTGATGTCAATTAAATTACGTATCTATTCAAGTTTCAATAACTAAGTAGCCAAAAGTTCATAAATATATCTGGGAATAATACAACGATGCTGTTTTGTACGGATGGTCTTTGTCCGGCCACCGTCAGATTCATTGAACATCCCATAAAATCGGCTATAATGTTGAACACCCTTAATCCGTGCCCAGCACTAGACCCTTATAATAACAGTAATGTTAGCAAAATCTCGCTTTTGGCTGTAGCCAATAGAAAAAGCAAGCCAGATACTGTGCTCAAAAAAATTAGCACAACTGACAACTGACAACTGTCTTGGGAAGAGGGAGAGGGACCGAGAGAGAGAGAGAAAGAGAGAGAGAGGGGGATAGCAGATTATAGCCGTCGCCGACGTCATCATCATTGCTATGGTAAATGTTGGTTAAACGGTGTGTTTTAATTCGTTTTTTCACTAACAGATGTCTATTTCTTTAATGAATGTTGCATATATTACATTCTGTAACTAAAATTTGTTTATTTGAATACATTTTCAACAAATAATCTTTATTTTAAGCGAAATTGAAACTACTAGCTGTGTTTGTGTATATTGTCATCAATTTCTTTATTCTAGTAAACATATTTTTCTCGTCATAGTAATGAACATCTTCTCTTTTCTTCTATATTTTTGAAAGGAAAAAAATTATCTTATCTACTGTATTAACAAGACTACAAATTATATAGTATCTTGATTGTTTACAAAAAAAACACCATGCAAGATACGTTTGTCAATCTGTGCTATACAATGGAGAATCACGCAATAGCCACTATGATGACTTACTTTGGGTCCACGGACCATGGGTTGGGAACTGAAGTTGACAGAGGGCAGGGGGGGCACGAGTAGCAAAAATAGGCTAGAGTCACTACTGATATATATATATATATATATATATATATATACTTTCTTTAAAAAAAAAACAAAGACTGGTAAATTTAGGATTATAAATTTATTTCCATCCTGTTTTGCGTTTCTGGTGTGCTCTTGAATGAGTTTCTCTTTAAAGAAAGTATTGCTCTGTAAAATTAATTACATTGAGCTCTCTACCAGGAAAATTTAAATGTTCAGCTCTTGAATGATTTTCTTGTCCTGAAGGAATTACTCCCAACTCTGGTTTAACTGGACCGAATAATACCTATATATATATATATATACACAAAGGCTTTCTCTCTTGCTCTTGTCCATTTAATAAGTTTCACATGACATCACATATTTTAACTGAAGGTTATAATTATTTTACAAATAAATGAAATGTTGTACAGTTATGTGAAAGATACTCAAAAGCAAGAAAAATATTTATTTATTTTAGGTTTTATATTGCCCCTCTTGGCCAATATTTGAGTACTCTTTTATTTTAGTAAAAATTATTTTCATAATTTGTTCATTTCACTCGGTAGATAGATGAATAGATAGAAATATAGATGGATAGAAAAATATTCAACTATAGAAGAGGTGAAATTAATAACAATAATAAACATAAGGAAAATAATGATTATAGAAATATAAATAGAAAAAAAAAGATAAGGATTAACCTTCCTTTATGCAAACTTTCCACTATTAGAATAGGAAAATATTTCAAAAATTTGATTGATAAGCATTTCAATCATGATAATCCTTTAAGCAAAATTTTCAGTAGAAATACTATTAAAATTCGTTACTCATGCACTAACAATATTTCCAAAATTATTTATAACCGCAATAGGAAATGAATAAATTGATAAATTTTGAGAGATAAGGAAATACATAAATCTCCTTGTAATTGTAGAGTTAAAGAAGAATGCCCTATGGATGGAACGTGTAACTTGGAAAATGTAATTTACCAAGCCAACATTTTCCCTAAGGAAGGAAATTTTAATAATAAGATATACATTGGGGTTTCCACGCTCAAATGGAAGTTAGGATGGTACAACCACAAACAATCTTTTACTAAATCTTTATTTAAGAACCAAATGGTTTTATCTAAATATTATTGGAACCTAAAAGACCAAGGATTAACCCCACAAATAAATATGAAAATCATTAAAAATCCTCTTTGACAAGTAGTTTAAATGGTAGATGCAATTTATGCCTATCAGAAAAAATTTGCATTTCGAAATATAAAGATACTAAAAATTTATTGAATAAGAGAAATGAATTAATATTTAAATATAGACATAGAAATAGATTTAAACTAAAATGATACATACTAATTTCACTATATTGGCCCTGATGAATAAATTTGATAAATGGTGGTTATAATACCTACTTTTAATCTATAACAATTATAAATTATATAAAAACTATATAATAGTATTAATAATTAAAAATTTATTTAAATACAAATTACATACAAAATCATACACTAATATTAAACTGAAAAATTTAGACTACTTTTCCCTTAGTGAATTAACTTCCTTGATCTGGTATTTTAAATGGTTGATTGTAACTGATTGCACTTAAAAGCAGGGAAAAAAAGATTAATTAAAAATCAAAAGGAAATTAACCACCAGTAAAAGGGAGCTAACTTATTCATTTATTTATATAAATATAGACATATTATGAATCTTAATTTAATATTATTTGACTAATAATAATGATATTAACTGATTAATTTGATGGCGACTGAATTTAACAATATCCAGTGCTTTCAGGAAATAGATAATTTTTTAATGAAGTTAATAATATTTTATGTTAAGATTACAATTATAGTAAGAATATAAGGGTTATTTTAAAATAATTAAATAAATGATTAGATTTGATTATTAAATTAGGATGCACTTAGTATTCAGGTTATAATAAAAATAGGTTTTTATTATTTGTTTTTTTAAAATTGGAAATTAATCAAGACTAATAAAATGTAAACTATTTTTTATCACCCAAATTTTTCTGGTGCAGCACCAAATAAATAACACGATAAAAACTAGATTATACTCTATTGGGTTAAAATTTTCAGTAAAGTATATATATATATATATATATATTAATTTTCATATATATGAAAATGATGTATAATTCCTTAAATGTTTAAATTAAGAAACTTTCTTTCCCTGAAATAGCTGTAACCTTCTACTGAAATTGCTTGTCATCTGAGGAAGCAATCTGTTGAAATATTGTTGAAATAAATTTATAATTCATAATTCATATCTGGTGAGTTTTGCTTGATATAATGAAATATATATATATATATATATATATATATATATATATATATAACCTACAAACCATTCAGTAAGCTTCTAGTGATAGTTAACTAATATGTTCTGTCTATAATATAAGTTTACACACATGCACATATATATACAACTTACAAAAATTTTTTCCTAAGCTCTCTCTCTCTCTCTCTCTCTCTCTCTCTCTCTGTATATATATATATATGTATATACATACATCTTTTTCTCACCTTCTCTCATCAGTTTCATGATTAGAAGTTTCATGCACTTGTAAAAACATGCACTAATCTTATATCTATGAGACTGATGTGAGGAGGTGAGAAAATATTTCTTTATTTTAGGTTTTATCTTGCTCTACAGGCCAGTATTTGAGCACTTAGCTGATTTAAGAAAAATGTTTTTGTAATGATTTATTCATTTCACACACATGCACACATTATCTATAAACCAATCACTAAGCCTTTAGTGATAATTAGTAAGCTAGTGTAGAAATTTACTAAGCTTCTAAGCTTTTTGCTTTGATGTAGTACAAGGCTGCATAAATGGGGAACCCAATGAGAATTGAATTCACTTGTGAAGGGTTGCTAGTCTAACTTGCTAACCATTACACCACTTGAGATGCCCAAGCAAGCTAGTGTAATGTGATCTATCTATCTATCAGTAGATAGAGACTTTAATACACAATCCTCTCTTGAGGGAGATTCCTCATGGCATAATGGTTAAAGAACTGGACTACAAGATCATAGTATGCATGTTTAAGCTCTAGTTGCACTATTACATTCACTTTCAGACTAATACCCTTGAGAAAGATATGAATTCCCTTATTCCCCCCAACAACATTCTTTTACAAAGATGGCTTTGCCATTAAATAACCCATGAAGACAGATATGCCATTAAACAAAGAAACCAAACCAAACCAATCCTCTCTTAAGACATCTCAGACCAAAAAAATTGATTCCAGGAAAAATGTCAAAGAAATTTCCTGTAAATGAGGACAAAGCAAAAGTCAAGAATTTAGGTGATTATTTTTGGTACAAACTTTTACGAAAGAGTATTGTTTTCTTCACTAAGCTGCAAATTAGAAGGCTGGTATTTTTCAAATTATATTGAAGGTGTAGTCAAAAATCTTGGCCACTGTCATTACAACTCATTATTCCACATTTAATCAACTTAAAGGATTGGCTAATGTTTTAACAGTTATTTTTCCTATGGTGTAATTTGTAAACATCTTTAATTAGTATAAAGTATAATTTTTTTTCTTTTTTAAATCTATTTACACTGTCTTCACTGCTATTGCAGAAGAACTGATTTAGTAGATTTACTGTCACATTATCGTTTTTATCTGTTAGTTTCATTTCTGCTTTGATGAACAGCAGGTCTGATATAACACAGTGTATTGATCTGGAGCTGATCGTTTGATATTCTAAACTCTGAAATGACTTCTCTTAATACAATATTTATGAGATTCAATACAAATGTCCTTTTTTATTGAAGAATTCATTGTAGAAAACTCTGGCTCTTGTTCTGAGGTGAACTCGAAGGAATAAAAGTATTCAAGTATAAACAGTCAATAACATAGAGAAAAGTAAACTTTTAGAAGGTATTGGAAAAGCTACTGATCTTTTTTTTCATCTGAATTTCTAAGAATGACTATTACTTTATGAGGGAGATGCAGAAAAGTTCTAGACCCAGCCAAAGAGAATGATCTATCGGCAGGGCTTAGAATATACTACAGAATATCCCCTACAGAAGTGTAAGACCTCCCACTCACCAAAAGTTCACACTAAACTGCATGTGATGATGAAGCTTCAGTTCTGGAGCTCTAGGGAGTGTGGAGTACCCCTTCATTGCCATTACTCCTAGGCCCACTCTGACTATTATGTCCAGTTTTGGACTAATATCCCTTGAAATGTATAAACTCCTTTATCTCCCCAGCTACTGGTTAAATAGTATCATTGCTATTCTTCTACAAGGATGGCTTTGGCATTAGATAACCCACAAAGGTTGATATACTGTTAAACAAAGATACCAAACTCAATTGATCCTACATAACTGTAAATCATTTGTTTTAAGAAGAATTTCTTGAAGCTATAATTATCATAGGATAATTATTTTTTTCTTTGTTTAATGGAATATCAACCTTTATTGGTTATTTAATGCCAAAGCTATCCTTGTAGAAGAACATAAATAATACTCATAAATTCATAGCTGTGTGGGGATAAGGGGGTTTATAAATTTTCCTAGGGTATGAGTCCAAAAGTAAATATAGTTCAGACTTCCTTACCAGAATGTGACCATCCAGGATGTTAGCCTCAACAGCACGGAGACTCCTCCAGATTATTATTTACTTAAGACTATATAACTGTGTGCAAATAAATGACTATTATTAAGTTGGACTCTGTAGTCAAGGGGGACCCAAAGACTCTCTTTTCAATAGCTACGCCATCGAGGTGTAGGGAAGGACGCTATTCCTTTAATTATTTAAACCAAGTAATTTTTAGTATTAGATAGAAGTATATAAAACAATAACACTAAGTGCAAAAATCTCTTTAGAAACAACAATGCAAAAAGTGTAAATATAAATGTACAATGAACATGCTTCCCTAACCTTTTGGCAAAAAAGATGAGTTGATACACTGTTAGAATGTATCAATCAAGAACTAAGGAGAAAAGAACTGCTTTACTTTATCTGAATTTCTTAAATGAAGTATCATCATTATTCTATTAAGGGAAGCTGAAAAGTTCTTGACCCAGCAAAAGAGTCAAAAATGTTTTTATTTCTTTTATCTAAATTTCTAAGATGAAGAATTACCATTATTTGATGATGGGTTGCAGAAAAGTTCTCGGCCCAGCAAAGGAGTGAAATTTTTTTTCATGTAAATTTCTGAGATGGACAATCACCATTATTTTATTAAGGGAAGCTGAAAAGTTCTTGGTCAGACAAAGAGTGAAGTTTTTTTTCCATCTAAATTTCTTAGGTAAACAATCACCATTATTTTATTAAGAAAAGCAGAATTACCATTATTTTACAAGCAACTGCTGATAAGTTCTCCACTTGAGAAAAGAAAACTCTTCTTTTTTTCTCCCTGGTACTTAGAAATCAGAAATGCTAAGAAATGTACACAACAAAATATTATGGCACTCTCTGCTGTGTACAATATTAAACACTGTTCTAGTTTTAAGTTTAAGATAGCAAAAATAAAAACACTCTTTAAATATATTCCTTTGATTTTATTTGTGGTTACAGAGTTTTAATGTTTTAAAGTTTGGTAATAAATAATATCTAATGATATTCATTTTGATTGTAAAATGTCCAACTAGAAATAAAAAGATTCTGGTATTTTAGGTTTTAAAGAAAATTAACTTTTTTATTAAAAATTGTTAGGGGGTGTACTTATTTATGGGTGATACTTATATGATTATATCAGTTTTATAATTATATCAGTTTTGATTGTATAATGTTCCACCAGAAATAATAAAATTCTCATGTCTTTGTTTAACAAGAAGATTACCTTTTTTTAATTGTTAGGGTTGTGCTTAGTGTAATATTTATCAATCGAGGAAATAGAATTGGCGATTCAGGTTCAAATCCTGGATGATGCTGTTTGCTTTTCCCTTTGCACTAACGTCCTTTGGAAAAGTATGAAGTCATCCTTTACCCCATGAGTTATGGGTAAATAATAAGAGCAGACTCAATTTTTCAACCATTGTTAGACAACCAGTATAGGAAAAGGAAAACACAACTCAAACCAGCTTTGCTCTGCTTAAAAATTCACCCAAAGAGTTTGGTAGTAAATAATGTCTAATAATATCCATTTTGGTTGTATAATATTCCACTGGAAATAATATCTTTGATTTACAAGAAAAAGAATTTTTTCTACAAAAATTGGTAGGGTGTGCTTATTTACAGGTGATATTGTAGCAGTACATTTAGTGTAATGGCTATTATTCTAGGAAATAAAATTCGTGACCTGAGTTCAATTCCTGGACAAGGATTTTACATTTTACTAAGTGCTAATGGAATTGGGGAGGTTCTGTTCTCCCCTCCAGCAATGGATATATAGTAGAGCAGACTGGGTTCTTTAGCCTTGGTTAAGAAAACAGTCTAGGAGAAGGAAAACTTGGAATTCAAGCTAGTTGTACTCCACTTAAAGATTGAGCTTGTGTCACATCCTGGCCATAGTGGAAGGGTTGTGTAAATACGAACTGTAGACATTTCTATTATAATATATAGAATGACAGAACATGTTGCAGCAATTTTTTCAGTGAGATATGCTTGAAAATCAACATTGAAAATCTTATTTACATTCACTTGAATACTATCCATTGGTATTGGAGGTAAATATTGCTATAAAACCTCTTGCATATATTTACTAAGTTTAGTTTTGTAAAGGCCAATACTATTTAAATAGAAATTTGAATAGGATGATTGTGTTACATCAGACTATGTGAAGTGCCAACCTGCTTGAACTAAAGCACTGACCATTACAAGTGGTAGGAAATATTGCTATAAGATAGTTCCTGAAAATTCGTCTAACCAAAGAGATTATTGCATTTTTTTTTTAAGGATTAAAGAAACTTCAGACCTAATATGTTTTGAACTGATGCTTATTCCTTTCTTAGTTGAGTTGAGAACTTTTCAACATTCCCACATATATAACCTCTTGGATCTACTTATTAGTTTAATCAGGCACAAGACCATTTTTTTCTAAGATAAAAAATTAAGATAGGGACTATCAGTTGAAAGGGCCTGTTTGTCTACCTTAACTGTGTTGGAATACTACCATTCTTACAAGTAGAAAATATTGCTGCTGAAAAGTTCTAAGTCGGACCAAAGAAGGAATTTGTTTTTTAAAGGTTAAAAAAACTTGAAATGTGATGTGCCCAGTGTTTTGAAATGGGAAATGAATATATGAAATAAAAAGTATACTTTATGGCTCTTGGTTAGTTCCTTCTTAGTTTGACAGAGAACTTTTCAATACCCCTTATATATAATTTCTTTTATACAGTTATCAGTTTAATATGACACAACACCAAAATATAAAAAATCTAAGTTTTGACTGGGTTTGACCTTTGGCACCAGTGAGATATATGCATCTGTTTCAGTCATTGAATCAACAATATTGAGACTTTTTATTAATGCTTTTATTTTTATTTTGTCTCTTCAGGTACCATCTCTGCAATCTCTAGTCAACCTCAACAGTTATTTGGACAACCACAAGTGGCACCACAGTTTTTCATCGCTGGTCAACCCCTTACCCAAGGACAAACCACAGGTTCTTCTCTCCCAGTACAACAATTACTGATTCCAGTCTCAACAGGTCAGTGTTTTATTTTAGGGTTTGTTTGTTTTTTTTGTTCAGTATTGTCATTTTTATTTAGTTTTCATATATTTCCATTTCTGCGGATTCTGGTGATAAAGAATTCTGATGATGCAAAATTATTCTTTTCTCTACTTATAAATATTTGGTCTTATTAAGAAATGATTACAACAAATGCATATGATGAAATAAATCTTTATACTTTTTATTGACAAATTTTGGGATTCCAGGTTATATATTTTGGCTTTTATGAAGCAACCATTTTTTTTTAAGAACTGCCATTTTCAAAGTGAGCAAATGGAATCTGGCTGGATGTCTCTTTTCAATACACTTCATTTTAGTTATACTTCATAATTCCATTCAACAATCATTTTATATTTTTTCACACACATATATATATATAGCTCAGGTCTTTGCTGCTGATACTATATAATCTTAGCAAAATGGTTATTATTATCAGAAATAGAATTGGCAACCAGAGTTCAAATCCTGGATGAAGCTCTTTATGTTTCACTTAGCACTAATATCCTTTGGAAAAGCATAAATCTATCTTTTCTTCCCTTAGCTCAGGGAAAATAGTAGTGCAGCCTGGGTTCTTTAGTTTTGGTCAGGCCACTAGTGTAGGAGAAAGAAAACTGAATTTTAACCAGCTTAACTCCATTTCAAAATTGACCTTGTATCACATCCTGACCATCTCACTCTTTATCATATTTTTTTAGATACTGTCAGTAACAATTATGGCTTGGACTGTACATTTGCTGTTGAAACATTTTTCAGACTGGTGAATCTAATTGCTATACAGTTTTTCATGCTCATTTCATGTTACATCAAAATGATGCTGTTCTGGAAAGAAAATCTACATGGCTATCCAGAACAACATCATTCTGGCGTAGTATGAAATGAAGATGAAAAGCTCTTTGTGTAGCAATTGCATTATAAATTGAATTACCACGACCAGAAAATCTGGCAAACACTTGCACACAACTTACAAAACCACTGGACAACTGTTTCAACCTCATTAGTTTTCATCAGCAGTGCATACCATGATCTCCCTCCACCAAAGATCAAACTAGCGACCACAGAAAGTAGAGCTGAAACTCTATAACTGAATTACTGGTCCACATTGCACAAAAGCAATCCCAAATGAACTAGTCATAGCAATTGTGCGGCCAGTTAACCTGATGTGTCTTGTAAGTTACATCCGTACTCTTACAGAGGACATAGTCACCTCCAGGGCCACGTCTTCCCAAGTGGTCTTCTGTGGTCACTGGTTCAAACTCCAGTTGGGGAGATCATGGTATACACTGCTGATGAGACCTAATAAAGTCAAAACAGCTGTCCAGTGGTTCCATATATCACACGTAAGTGTTTGCCGGATTTTCTGCTCATGGTCATTCAATCTATAATATAATTCCTCAACTTAAAAAAAAAAGAAAAGAAAATGTATAGCAATTGCATAGGCACCAGTCTTAAAATAACATTTCAACAGCAAACACACAGTGTACACAGGTCCAAGGCATTATCATAACTGATCATATCTGGAAAAAAAATAAGACATTAGCTAGATGGAGCTACCATTACCACTTGCCTAAGTTCATTTGTACAAGACAGGTGAGTTTAGACATAGGAACTATTTCTGTTACAGCATGTATTTGCTATGCCTCATTGATGAGTTCATTTTTCGTTGCCTTTTTTATGATTTGACAATCTTTTAAGGTATATTTTCAAAATTATTACATTATGATGACTTATAGTATGGAGATATCTTATTCCTGTTTATCTTATTTGTATTCATCTTCATAATTACTGGGGAATCAATAAGTCTGTTTATCTTGGGTGTGACACTAAACTGCATCCAGTGATGAACCTCTGGAAGAATACAACTTTCTTCTTTGTTATTATTGCTCTCAGGTTCACTTTTGTATATAGGAACTTTAAAACAATATTTATAAATCTCAGTCTTGTCTATACATCAGTTAATTAGCTAGGATATATGAGGGCGGGCTGAAAAATTCATAGGATAACATTATATCTAAGTAAGTAAAGTTGGAGACCATAGTGGAGGGTGACCTGCAGGCTCCCTTTTCAATAGTTACTACACTGAAGTGTAGGGAAGACTGCTACTCCTTTCCCAGGATTGCTCCACTTTACCCTTGATTCCCACTTTATAATGCTGAGTGTTAAGCAAGGAGGCATCAAGTACCGTTTTTTTAGTCTTTGGTATGACACAACCTGGGATTGAACCCTGTTCTTCCAGGCTAATGGTGAAAACTCTACTCACTAAGCCAATTACTGTCCATGAATTGTTTTAATCAATAGGATCCAAGTACTGCAGCAATAATGAAAAAGGACCACAAAGGGAGACTATGTTGAAAAATAAAGCTTTTTTCATCACATTCCATGAAAGTATCTTGGTCAGCCTATGAACTTTTCAGTTGTCCCTCATAATTGTAAAAGATGTGGATACTAATCTGAATAGATATTATATATTTTAATCAATTTATTTGAACAGTGTAATCATCTTTTATATTGAAAGAAAAATAATAAATCTTAGTGTCAGCTACACCATTAGTTCATTAGTTCTGATATGACAGTAAAAGATGAGGACTCAAGTCTGAATAGATCATCATATAATAGATATTAGATATTCTAATCAATTTATTAAAGCATTGCAATCGTGCTT
This sequence comes from Sepioteuthis lessoniana, assembly GCA_963585895.1. Taxonomy (NCBI): domain Eukaryota; kingdom Metazoa; phylum Mollusca; class Cephalopoda; order Myopsida; family Loliginidae; genus Sepioteuthis; species Sepioteuthis lessoniana. The sequence continues at coordinate 45,101,794 of OY757938.1, forward strand.
AATATTATAAGTTCACAGTAGATTGATATGTAAATCTACCTGTATTTATCAATCAAGATTTACTGCTGTAAATATGAACTGAATTCATCTTTACTGTCTAAACTTAAGAAGGCTTTACTTGATGCCATCAGAGTTCATATAAAAAGAAGATTATTTATTTTCTTTTAATAATAATTTGATATCATTCAGATCTTTGAAACAAATAAAAGTTCAATCAAATATTGTCTGCTTCACTTTCTTTTAATGATACAAGTAACATTGTCAGGAGATAAAAGACAAGAGAGACAGTCTTGTTCAGTAGATAATATCAATACTGATGATCGTAAGGGTTGATGAAGAGTTCTCTGCAAAACCAAATTATGTTATGTATTTGAAAATTCTGGCCATGTAGATAGGTAAACAAACCTTGGAGAAGGAATATCTTTGAATTAAAAGCTCTAGTCTTGTAGGAAGGTAAAACAGTTTAGGAAAAGGAATACCTGTAAATTCAAATCTCTGGTATTTTAGATAGGTAAACCAATCCAGAAGGAATACCTGTAAATTAAAATCTCTGATCTTGTGGGTAGATAAACTAGTCTAAAAAGAATACCTGTGAATTCAAAACTCTAGTCTTGTAGGTTGGTAAACCAATCGAGGAAAAGGAATAACTGTGAATTCAAAGGCCGTAGTTCTACACCATGTTCAACTTTTTCTTGGAAAATCCTGCTGTGACGTTGATGTCAATTTGTATAGAAACTTACCCTTGGACAAACATAAATGTTGTGAAGAAGGGAGACCAACAGTATGGGCAACTGCTGGTTATCTGTACATCAACCTTTCCCGGGCCTATGCCATGATCTGAGTGCAGATTCTTTTAATATCATTCAGATCTTTAAAATAAAAGTGCAAATATTGTCTATTTCTTTTCTTTAAATACAAGGAAAAACATCAAGAAATAAAAGACAAAAGAGAAAATGACCTGTTCCCAGGATGATATTAATACAAATGATTGTTTTTAGAAAGAGGGGTGCGGGAAAGTTTTTTGCCCAACCAAGGGCGGAAGTACATTCTCTCTCTGTCTCTCTGTATCTCTCTCTCCTTTTGCCCAGTCAGCTGGGGTTGTAGAATACACTGACTGCATCTCTGCAGAAGGATAAGACCTCTTCAACGAGTGTTTTGGATATGACACTAAATAATCTGATGGTGAGATTCCAGTAATGCTGGAGCTTTGGGGAATGCAGAGTACCCCTTTGTTACCATTGCCCACTGGTCCACTCTGGACTGGAATGGTAGCACCTGATAGGGTCCTATCTATGGGTCAAATAGAACTAAACAGTGCACTTATGATAAACTGAATTGTTTGAAATAAAACTGTTTTTGACATTGAAACTGTGTACTTAGGCTAAACTGAATTGTTTGTAATAGAACTATTTATATGTATAAAAATGGGTTCGGCATTAAATAACCTACAATGGTTGATATGCCATCAAACCAAACCAAATCTCTCTTACTTAACATAGCAGTTATCATTGTATGAAATGGAATCATCGACATGAAGTTCAAAATCTTGGCCAAGGTTGTTTGCACTTTGCATTTATAACCCTTAGGAAAGGCATGAATCCGTCTCTTCTCAATCTGAGTTATCATGCTGTCTACCATTGTTTATGGAGACAAATCCTGGATCATATCAGCTGCATCTACACTATAAGCTTTTTCTCCACATCACCACCACTATGCATTGGCATATCTTAAGCACAAACACTCAAGTTCTCAAGATGTTTAATACCACAAATATTGAATTTATGCTCTAAAAGGCTCATTCATGCAGGCAAGTCATGTGATAAAGATGGAAGACAATCCACTTTCAAAGACCCTTATTTTCAATGAACTGGTTTATTTCATGAACTCTGTAAAATGAGCCTTTGTAGCTTGTTGAGTTTCTCCCTTCAGAAATCTGATCATTATTATAGAGACAATTAGAGGTTAAGGTAAATGACTCCATACACTGGGTTACATGCATATGAACTGAGTGGAATAGATAGATAGATAGATAGATATGAGGGTTGGCTGAAAAGTTCATAAGCTGACCAAGATACCCTCATGGAATGTGACCAAATGAAGTTTCTTTTTCAACATCATCAACAAATAGAAACTAAATGATTGCAAGAAATGTGTAAAAATATTTTGCCATTATTTATTAGTTTATTGTCCCATACCATCACCCTTCCAATGCAGTTGTGTTGTGTTTGTCTCTTTAAATATATCAGATATCATCATCATCATATCCAGTACAGATATCCCTGACACTCTCTCGCCACTTCTCCCTATCATTCATTTCCTCTGGCAGGTCTTCAGGGCTACATCCCATATCCTCACATAGCTGCTGTATGTATGTTTGAGCTGGTCGTCCTGCTTTTATCCGGCCATATTTGGGGGTCTATAGGAGTACATCCCTTATGAGCTCATCCCTGCTTCTCCAGCAGTGTCCTGCATGTCTGGTTTGTCTCACTTGGATAGTTTTTGTGATAGGAGGCAGGTGGCCATATAGTTGGTGCCTTGTGGGGTGTTGCCACCAGAACTTGTTCAATATTGCTTGCAGCATTCTTGTGTAATTGCCGTCTAAGTTTTTCTCCAGCCGTTTAGTTAGCATCCAAGTAGTGCATCCATACAGCAGTATCGATACAACTGCTGCCTGGAAGAAACTGCGTTTCATTTCATTGGTCAGGTCCGACTTAATCCCCCTTATGTTCCATCGATGTTACAGTGCTTGGATCCCATAGGGCTAAAAAGTCATCAATGGCAGATATGACTTCATCATATGAACTTTTCAATCCATCCTTGTATATACATACATACATGCATACTTAGTAAAGTTAGCAATCGTAGTCAAGGGCAACACTGAGGTGTAGGGGAGGGCACTGCTCCTTTCCCTTGATTACACCACTTTACCCTTGATTTGTACCTTATAATGCTGAGTGTTAAGCAAGAAGGCATCAAGTACCTTTTTTTTTAGTCTTCTGAGTCAACCTGGGATTAAACCCCAGTTTCCAAGGCCATTGGCACACCCTCTACACACGAGCCCAAATACATAAGAACAGATAAATATAGATGACATTGTTTTAGATAATACAAACATGCATATGCATACTGATACAAATAAATTAACTTCCAAACTGAACTGGAAACTGCTTTATTCTTCAATCTCAATCTCAATAAAACAGGCAAATAAATCCAGAAAAGTTTATCTTTTTTCTTTCTTGTTTATTTTTATCATATCATGCAAAATACGATATCAATGATGAAATAAGTCCGAGTGGAAAAACTTATACGAACACGCAAGGAATAACAATAACAGGTTTATTGTACTAAAGGTACAGCTAGAATAGAGTCCACACATGGTAGCCGATACAGGAAATGAGAGCATAGGTACTTTCCTTACCTCGTTCTTATTCTCTTTCGTTCTGCCCCTTGTGGAGTGTGTAACCATATTTAATATGGCTGGGCGGATCCACTGTTAGGGGTGATACGTTCTTCCATTACAACAATTTTATAGATATATTTTCATGGATGTTGGTCATTCTCTTCTTGGATGGGCCAAGAACTATGTTCATAGATATAATGTGTACACTATTAGTTAAAATTGATTTTAAAAAGCTGAAAACAATCTACATTATACTTTTTAATGGAATGAAGTATAAAATAGAAAATTTCAGTCAGACAAAAAAATAGAGAGAGAAAAATTCAACTACTTGAGAAAAGTTAATTTATTACTAGCATATTTCTTATAAAAAATAATAGAATTATTTCTGTATAGATCATTGCTTCTGTTTAGGATCAGAGTAAAGTATCTGTTCACTCTGCTTAGGATCAGAATGTCATATCTATACTCATGGAAATCCTGTTTACTTTAAAATCTATATGTCATAATAAAAATTAATTCATTAAAAAAAAAATCAAAAATTTAAAAAATTATATGATTAAAATTATTTTATCATATTAACATGTTCAAATTTATAAAATTTTGAGTAAAGATTGATAATAATGCAAAAACATTACTATGTCAGAACATCATACTTAATATCAAACCCATGTCTGTGTTTGTGTGTGTATGTGTGTGTGTATGTGTAAGAGAAAGACTGAGAGAAGTGTGATTATCCATAGAAAAATAATCGGGAAAATAACCTAATAATATATCTGATAATTTAGAAATATATATATACATATAAGGACAGACAGATATTGATTACTTTTTTTTAGATAATATGAATATCCATATGCAAACTGATATAAGAAGACATTTACAAAAGTTAGAAATAAATATATATATATATATATATATATATATATATATATATATATATAAAGTTGTTGACCATACTTGAGGATGACCAGAAGGCTCCCTTTTTGATAGCTACCACATCGATGTGTAGCAGAGGGCAAACACAGACATGGGTTTGATATTAAGTATGATGTTCTGACATAGTAATGTTTTTGCATTATTATCAATCTTTACTCAAAATTTTATAAATTTGAACATGCTAATATGATAAAATAATTTTAATCATATAATTTTTTAAATTTTTGATTTTTTTAATGAATTAATTTTATTATGACATATACTACTTTCCTCGAATTGCTCCACTTTACCCTTGATATGTACCTTATAGTGCTGAATATTAAGCAAGGAGGTATCAAGTACCATTTTTTGGTATAACTTGACCTGGGATCAAACACAGGTCTCTCAGGCCATTGGCAAACACTCTACCCACTAGACCAATGTGGCAATTATATAAGAACAGACAAATACAGATTACATTTTTTTCACATAATATGAACATCATATTTACCAACCCCTCCGCTTGGGCAGGATATGACACAAGGTCAATTTTTAAGCAGAGTTTAACAGGTTTGAATTCAGAGTTTTCCTTCTCCTAGACTAGTTGCCTCACTGAGGCTGAAGAACCCAGTCTGTCCTACTATTTACCCTTAGCTGGAGGGAGAATAATTGGATTCATACCTTTCCCAAGGATATTAGTGCTACGTGAAATACAATCAGTCTCGTCCAAGATTTGAACTTGTGTCGCCGTGTCCATTTCCTATGACGATAACCACACAATATGAACATGAATATGAAAACTGATACTAGAAAACATTCACAAAAGTTATATATATATATATATATATATATAAAACAGACAGATATAAATTATATTTTTTTAGATAAACATGCATATGCTAACGGATGCAAATAAACATACACGAATGCAATGCATGTAATAAATTAGATAAATAAATTACATCCTCTGAAAACCTTTGTATATATTTGGGTTTAAGGAAAGGAAAACTGGTATGCCAAAAGCTAATAAATACACAGTAGGGAAACCAAGTTGTCTGATGTTATATATATAGAGAGAGAATGAGAGGGAGAGAGAGAGAACAACGACAAATAAAAGTTTTTGTGTACAAAGAGTGCTCAATCCTGTTATAGGAAAGCATACATTAGAATAATGCTACTCCAGATAAAATTTCCAACTCATAACAGTACTGATTAATCTATCCAGAACAGCATCATTACAATGTAACATGAAAAGCCCTCAGCATAGTAATAGCATATTCACTATTGTTGAAAAAGAAACTTTCAACAGCAAATACACAGTCTGTACTGTTCCAAGTTATGATTGTATTAGAGAAAAAAATGATAAAGTGCTAACTAGATGGAGCTACCATTACCACTTACCTAATTTAATTTGCACCACACAGGTGGGAGGTATTTCTGTTGCACCCTGTATATGAATAAGTAGACTGATACTAATATACATTAAATATAAAAAGAGAGATTATAGATACTTATATATGTAGATTTCTACAGTATTGGAAAGAATTTTCTGGAAGAATTTTGAGGTAATATACGTATCTTATTGTGCATTCTTGGCCAATCTTTTTTTAGTTTTGCTGGTTTAATATCAAAGCTTTTGTATCAGGTATTACATTTCTAATATAAATCTCCCTCATCCTGATCATGTTATCTCTTTTGTTTTTGTTTTTTTTTGTTGTTTTTTTTTTTCCTTTTTCAATTCTCATATCCTTCCTTTTCCTATTCTCCTATTCTTCCTAAAGATTTATTATTCACAAGATTCTCTTTCATTTACTTCATTCATTCTAAACCAAGTTTCCTGTCAACTCAACTGACCAACTTTATCTTCTTGCATCATTGTAAATGTAGAAATTAATGACATTCTCTTGCTATACACTGATTTTATTGATGCAATATTGAACAACAGTTGTGTAGAAAGACCTCCCCACTCACCCCAAACAATTCAACCTAACCAAAATTCAAGATGGCTGACGTATTCAATATTGCATGAACTTGCAGTTTAATGTTGCCGAACTGCTCTCTGACTCTACTTATAAAAATCTTAAAACTTATGTGCTGACTTTAGGCATCTGACATGCCCTGTTGGCAGGGCTTACAATATGTCAACTGTATCCCCCTGCAGAGGGAAAAAACCAACCCCAAAAAGTGGTGTCCAGGTTATGACACTAAATTGTATCTGATGGTAAGGTTCCAGTTTTGGTGATTTGGGGAGTGTGGAGTAACCCTTCATCGCCATTACTCCCAAGTCCTCTCTGACCCAGAGTCATAGTACCTGTAAGAGTCACATCTATGGGTCAAAGATCTTTTTTAAAAGTATTCATACTCAATAGGACTGTGTGCAAGAAAAAACCTTTTAAGAAACAACTGCGCAAAAATGTAAATATGAATGTACAATGAATGCAATTTCCTAACCTCAAGGCATAAAATAACCCTTTACAAGATGACATGCCATTAAAATCAATCATTTAGGCACTTTACCAAGTCATCAAGTTATGATGCTAATCTGATTCTGAATCATTTTTATGTTACATATACCAACTATTTAATTACTCGCAAAAAAAGAGATAAAAAAGACTGTCTTCAGTATTAAATAACCCAGCAAGGGTTTAACTTCCTTTTAAACCAACCAACCAACCAATATTGATACATTTCTTTTCTATTTCCTTGTATCATTGTGTAAGGAGATGATTATTGTCTCCCTTGGTTAATGGAAGCAAGTCAGTTGGCCATGTGACAATCCCAGAATCCATATCATCCCGCCTTATTTCTGACCTAGTGCCAACCTAAGCTTAATCAATAAGAATCTTATAAGCACCTCACCTAGTGAGGGGTGTCCTCGTGGTGTAATGGTTAAAGCGATGCACTGCGGAATCGTAGTACGCGAGTTCGTACTCCAGTCGCGCTATTACGTTCACTTTCGGGCAAATACCCTTGGGAAAGGTATGAACCCCCTTATTCTCCCTCCAGCTATGGGTAAATAGTAGGACGGACTAGGTTCTTCAGCCTTGGTGAGGCAACTAGTCTAGGAGAAGGAAAACTCTGAATTCAAACCTGTTAAACTCCGCTTAAAAATTGACCTTGTGTCATATCCTGCCCGAGCGGAGGGGTTGGTAAATAGTACCTCACCTAGTGAAATGGTCATCAAGTTATGCTAGCCAACTATTGTTAGTAAGATTGATTCTCACTGGGTGCTTTTTGTTTGTAAAGTGCCAAGCAGAGTCCAAGACAAGCTGACTGGCATCTCACCTGGTGAAATGGTTATCAAGTTATACTAGCCAACCATGTTTAGTGAGATTGATTCTCACTGCGACCCTTGTTTATGGCTTAGTAGCTCATGGTTGAAATAGTTACATTTTTCTCATGCCAAAGGCCAAAATTTCAAATTCTGAAATTCAAAGCAGTCAAGAAACTACTTCCCTCTCTAATGATTGGTGCAACACAATCATTATTTTTAGTCACTTCAAATTATTTAATTACTCGCAAAAAAGAGATAAAAAAGACTGTCTTCCGTATTAAATAACCCAGCAAGGGTTGATCTCCCTTTAAACCAACCAACCAACCAACCAACCAATATTGATACATTTCTTTACTATTTTCTTGTATCATTGTGTAAGGAGATGATTATTGTCTCCCTTGGTTAATGGAGGCAAGTCAATTGGCTATGTGACAATCCCAGAATCCATATCATCCCGCCTTTGTCCCCATTCCTTGAACAAATAATATGTGCCTTTTTAGCAACTGTTTAGCGTCCCTTCCTAGCCTTGATATGATAGATCCAGCATAGCTTTACCATATGATTCTTTTAGCGCCTACATCATGACTTGTACCATTTTTGTACCCCTTTCAAATACTGCTTGTTTAGAGAACCGTAGGTGCACATCTTATCTATTAGGATACATTTATATATTCATGTTAGTACTATTTATAAGTTTATTATGTATGTATTAAATGTTCCTATCTGCATCAATGAGTTTGTTTTTCTTTCCATTTATTAAGTATTAGCATCTCATTGGATATAATAATGCTAATGTTGGATCTTGGTGAGTGAGGATGGAACTAATAATATTCCCTTGGCCAGTCGGCTGGGGCTGTAGAATACACCAAGACCCCCCCCCCGAGTGTCCTGGATATGATACTAAACAATCTGATGGTGAGGTTCCAGTGATGCTGGGGCTTTGGGGAATGTGGAGCACTCCTTCATTGCCATTGCTCCTAGGTCCACTCTGGCCCTGCGTGGTAGCACCTAATAAGGTCCTATCTATGGGATAAATAGAACTAATGGCATACTTATGCTAAACGGAATTGTTTGACTAAACTGAATAGCTTGAAATAGAAATGTTTTTGACAATTAAACTGTACTTACATTAAAATTGTGTGCTTATACTAAACTGAATTGTTTGAAATGAATAATTTTTGAGATTGAAACTCTACTTACACTAAACTGATTTGTTTAATATAGAACTGTTTTGACATTTAACTGTGTGTTAACAAAATCCATACTTATACTAAACTGAATTAGCTGAATTAGAACTGCTTGATTAAACTGAATATCTTGAAGCAGAAATGTTTTTCACAATTAAACTGTGATTACATTTAAACTGCATACTTATCCTACACTGAATTGTTTGAAATAGAACTATTTTCATAAAAACGGATTTGGCGTTAAATAACCTACAAAGGTTGATATGCCATAAAACCCAACCAACCAACCAACCTAATTATATTTCCTCACACCAACTACCTCAATAATTATAATGTATAACAGAAATAAAAAGGAAATGATTTTTAATCAGATTTGTTTGTCTTAATAACTTCATCTAACCGATTAGATATCTCATAATTCAAGTTGGTGATATTCTTGCTATGTCAAACATATCTATTTGCTTATGTATTGGTCTAAAAATCTAATTCGATAAACAATTTTTTAGTGGATTGATTCTATAGCCTTCTTTGGGAATAAGATCATTGGCAAGATGTTGTCTACATATAATTTTGAAAACAATTGGTCAGGTTATTGATTTTCTTCCTTTTCTTGCTTTGTTAGATTTACAGTGTTTCGGTGGATTGATTCTACAGCCTTCTTTAACAACAGGATCCATAAGTCTATAATTTTGAATTGTGTCATTTTTATTACAAGAAATCTTTGAAAATTTGTATACATTGTTTTTTGATTTTATCACAATGTTTTGGCCAACTTTTTCTATAGTTTTCAATCTGTGTGAAAATAGCAAGAGGGATGCCTCTTTATTTATTTATCTATTTACTTATTACATTTATTTATTTACGATGGTTAAAACCAGAAAATAATTGCAAAAATAATACAAAATAGAACAAATATAGTCATACAACCGACCCATTAATAACAACATGTGTAACACAGGCAATTTATGTTTTTGACATTGGCCTAGCGGTTAGAGTGTTCCCCAATGGGCAGGGGGACCTGGGTTCAATCCCAGGTCAAGTCATACCAAAGACTCAAAAAATGGTATTTGATGCCTCCTTGCTTAACACTCAGCGTTATAAGGTATGGATCAAGGGTAAAGTGGAGCAATCCAGGGAAAGGAGCAGCACCCTCCCCTACACCTTGGTGTAGTAGCTATCGAAAAGGGAGCCTTCGGGTCACCCTCGACTATGGTCGCCAACTTTACTTTACTATATGTATGTTCACTGTGTAATCCTTATCTTTCTAAGAAAAGAAATTCATACCATGTTGAAATTCCCATTGGCTTGACTTATTTGTTAATTTAATGTTTGACATCCATATTTACATTTGTATTGGTCTCAAGATTTAATCATAAAATGGGTCGTATAATATTACCTGCTCCTTGTAAGGTTTGCATAATTAGGAATCTGATTTCAGATATCAAATTGTACAAGTGCCAGTTTATGTTACATATACAGTTAACATAAGCTGACAGTGCCAAATAAATAGAATTAATTTAATTTGAGTTCATGATTATTAGGAGACAGCTAGTAGAAATATCAGCAAATTGGATATTGACTCTTACATTTCAAAATCTACATTGAAACTATTTTTTAATAGTTGTTCAAAGCAGAAAATAGTAGCAAACAGAAAACAAATAGTTTAATATATTGATTGGACCAACCCATTCATAGCAACATGTGTAACACAAGCAATTTATGTTTTTATATATGTATGTTCAAACTGTAATCCTTTTATCTTGCTAAGAAAAGAAATCCATACCATGTTGAAATTCCTATTGGCTTGACTTATTTGTTTTCTTAATGTCAGATATGTATTTACATTTGTATTAGTCTAAAAATTTTATCATAAAATGTGCTGTATAATATTATCTACTCTTTAGTTTGCATAATAAAGAGTCTGATTTCAGATGTCAAATTGTAAAAAGGCCCAGTTGGCTGGGACTGTAGAATACACTGATTCCATATCTGCAGAGGGGTAAGACTCCCTCAACAAGTGTCTTGGATATGACATTAAACAATCTGATGGTGAAGCTTCAGTAATGCTTGAACTTTGGGGAATGTGGAGTACCCCTTCATTACCATCACTCACAGATCTACTCTGGCCTGGAGTGGTAGCACCTGATAGGTTTCTGCCTATGGGTCAAATAGAGCTAAACAGTGTACTCATGCTAAATTGAATTGTTTGAGATGGGACTGTTTTGAAATTTAAACTGCGTACTTATGCTAAACTGAATTGTTTGAAATAGAACTGTTTTGACATTTAAACTATGTACTTCATTTAAACTGCTTACTTAAGCTAAACTAAATTGTTTGAAATAGAACTGTTTTGACATTTAACTGTGTGTAAACAAAAAAAACTATACTTATACTAAGCTAAATTGTTTGAAATAGAACTGTTTTGACATTTAACTGTGTGTAAACCAAAAAAAAACTATACTTATACTAAACTGAATTGTTTGAAATAGAATTGTTTATATGTGTAAAAATGTATTTGGCATTAGATAACCTACAATGGTTGATGTGCCATAAAAACAAACCAAACCAATCAAACTGTGCTAGAGCCAGTTTATGTTACATACACAGTTAACATTAGCAGACAGTGCCAAATAAATACAACTAATTTGATTTGATTTGGTTGGAGTTCATTATTATTAGAGACGACCAGTAAAGATATGAGCCATGTTAAATTGAGCTTCATTCTGGCATCTCAAGTTCAGACCTAAGCATTAGTTATATTAGCAATAAGGTTGTGACTTATATGCACATAATTAATTCATGACTATACAGCAAAATAATCGAATGGTCTCAAAATAGTTGCTTCTAAACTTTCACTAAAAAATCAAATGGCGGTATACAACTATCCTTTTTCTTAAATACCTCCTGTTTTATGCCAGTAAGAGTATAATTGTTAAAAGGCTCATCTTGTATATATGTTCACCAAGGAATGTAATTTTCACTTAGTTTTATATATACATGACCTTGTACCAAACCAAGAATATTTTAATTGAATAGCAACATATAAAAATTCTGTTTTTAGTTTTTTGTTTTTTAAATACTTGCTTTTTGGTTGGTTGGTTGGTTGGTTGGTTTTATGACGTCAAACCTTCTTAGATTATCTAATTGAATTGTTTTAAAATATTTCCTTATAAATTTTCACTGAGAAATCAAATAACAGTTATCTTTCTTAAAATACCTACTTCTATATGCCAATCATAACATGAGAGTTTGAAAGCAATCTTGTTGACTATATTCACCAGTGATTGTGATTCTCACTGAGTGTTACATATATAGCCTTGTACTAAGCTAACCAGAGCAGTATTAAACAAGTCCTGGCAACAACACCCCACGAGACTCCAACTATACTGACACTTGCCCCCCATCACAAAAACTATACAAGTTCGACGAACCAGACACGCAGGACACTGCTGGAGAAGCAAGGACGAGCTCATAAGCGATGTACTCCTGTGGACCCCCACACATGGATGTGCAAGAGTGGGACGACCAGCACGAACTTACATACAGCAGCTATGTGAGGACACGGGTTGTAACCCTGAAGACCTGCCGGAGGCGATGAATGATAGGGAGAAATGGCGAGAGACGGTCAGGGATATCCGCGCAGGCGGCGCGACATGATGATGATGATGAATATATGTAAATTCCATTTTTCATAAACATGTTGATTGTTTAGTCAGTCAGTTTTATGGCATATCAACCCTTGTTGGGTTATTCAATGCTAAAATAAGTCTTTTTTTAATGATTTATACTGTTAGAAGTAACTAATGACAATAATCATTTATGAACAGTTATAGCTTCAAGTAACTATTCCCTAAACTAATAATTTCTACACTTATATTTTTCAAATATTACTATGTAAAAGTAAAGTTGGCGACCATAGTCAAGGGTGACTTGAAGGCTCCCTTTTTGATTGCTACTACATCAAGATGTAGGGCAGGGCGCTACTTTTTCCCTTGATTGCCCCACTTTACCCTTGATCAGCACCTTACAATGCTGAGTGTTAAGCAAAGAGGCATCAAGTACCATTTTTGAGTCTTTGGTATGACTCGACCTGGGATTGAACCCAGGTCTCCCGGGCCACTGGCAAACACTCTAACCATTATGCCAATGGGCCAGTATTACTATATAATACAAATAATTTCAAAAACATCTATTTAACCCATAGATTAACAGGTATTATCAGAGTGGACCTGAGAGTAATGGCCACAAAGGGATGACTTTGCATTTCCCAGATATCCAAAACTGGAGCCTCACTTGTGAATAAAGATTAGTATCATATCCAGAACACACCCTTCTTTTTTTAGGGAGCTATGTCTCTGCAGGGGATACATTTAGTGTATTTTAAGCACTGCTGACAAAGTGGTTAATTTTAGGTGCCTACTATTGAATAGAAGCAACATGTGTGTGTCCTTGTGCCAAACTTTAAGTATAGTAAGATAATTGGAATATATGAAAATTCTTCATATACTAACTTGAAGAGGCAGGCTTAGCATAGGAAATGAAATTGACAACTTGAGTTCAAATTCTGATCGAGGCAAGCTGCTTGCATTTGACTTTGTGCTAATGCACTTGGGAAAAGCATTAATCACTCTGTTCTTCCTACAGCAATGAGCAAATAGTAGGGTAGATTGGGTCCTTTAGCTTTGGTGAGGTAACCAGTCTAGGAAAAGGAAAACTATGAATTTAAACCAGCATATATTCCATTTACCGGCTCATTGGCCCAGTGGGTAGAGTGTTCGCCAATTATGGAGGACAACTGAAAAGTTCATTGGCTGACCAAGATACTTTCATAGAATGTGATGAAAAAAGCTTTGTTTTTCAACATAGTCTCCCTTTGCGTCCTTTTTCATTATTGCTGCAGTACGTGGATCCTATTGATGAAAACAATTCATGGACAGTAATTGGTTTAGTGAGTAGAGTTTTCACCAATGGCCTGAAAGAACGGGGTTCAGTCCCGGGTTGTGTCATACCAAAGACTTTAAAAATGGTACTTGATACCTCCTTGCTTAACACTCTGCATTATCAGGTACATATTAAGGGTAAAGTGAAGCAATCCAGGGTAGTGCCCTTCCCTACACCTCGGTGTAGTAACTATTGAAAAGGGAGCTTTCTGGTCTCCCTCGATTATGGTCGCCAACTTTACTTTTACTTATATTCCATTTTCCAGGCTATTGGCCTCATGAGTAGAGTATTCGCCAATGGTCTGAGTGACAGAGGTTCAATCCCAGGTTGAGTCATAACAAAGACTCAAAAAATGGTACTTGATGTAACCTTGCTTAACACTCAGCATTACAATGTAAGGATCAAGGGTAAAGTGGAGCAATCAAGGGAATGGTGTTGTGCCCTCCCCTACACCTTGGTGTAGTAGCTATTGAGAACGGAGCCTTCTGTTACCCTCAACTACGGTCGCCAACTTTACTTACAACTTACTAATATTCCATTTAAAAAATACCTTGGGTCACATCCTGCCAATAAATATATACGGACATAGATAAGAAATGGGTAAATATATACGAACATAGAGGAGAAATACACTTGGCATGACAGTTATTGAAAATGTGTTTAAACCCTGGTCGAAGCAGTTTGCATTTCGCTCGGAAAAAAATATAAGTCCATTTATTTCTTCCTTAGGCTATGGGTAAATAGTAGGATAGACTAGGTTCTTTGACCTTAGTATGGTAATCAGCCTAGAAGAGGGCAAACTTTGAATTCAGACCAGCTGTATACCACTTAAAACAAAATTGACCTTGTGTCACATCCTACTCTTGATAAAAAGGATGGATAAATACATGCATTGGAATTATATGAAAAGATAGAAATTAAAACATGGAATTTACACAGTTTCAGCTCATCTAATTAAATATTTGAAGACCTGAAAGTGAATATCTTCAGCATTAGAATTCAGAGTATTTCTCTCTAATGAAAATACTCTGGTGGTAACTGGAAATATTCCAGATTAAACTGTAGATGCTGGTTAACTTGTAAAGTATTGACATTATAGCAGTTCCAATTATACATTTACTTCTAATATAAACATATTTCTTGGCATTCTTTGAGAAAAGATAATTTCTTTGCAGTGTTAATGGTTTCCAGTCTCTCTGACCAAAATCTTCAATGCCACAAGCTGCCAGAATGAACTTTTACTTTTGAACAAGTAACAAACAGATATTGAATGTAAGGATTATCTACTAGACTGGCCTAAATTGTATTTTTCTTTCTTCTGCAAAATTTGGCAACCAAATGGGTTCCTGCTTTCTCTGCATTTTTCCTGAATAGTACTTCTAACCTTTCTTGCATTTCTCAATCCTGTGTTTTCAGTGAGTAACTTTCCACATCTCTTCAGGCACTATTTCACCTTAGTTAACACATACATGCATATCTGTTTGTCTATCTATCAATCTATCTATCATATATATTTGCGTGTGTGTGTTCATATATTTGCATATATGTTTACATGCATGTTTGTATGATTGTTTTACCTGTGTATATATTTGGGAGGATTCATATATATACTTATGTTTGTATGATTGTAATATATATACATATGTGTTTCTAGGCATATGTATGCATATATATGTTTGTATGTATGTATGTGTGTTTATAGTCACCTTATTTAACACAGACATGTCAATTTATCTCTCAATGTCTGTTTCATATATATTTATATATGTGTTTATTGGTACATCAGTATATGTTTGTATATATTTATATATAGTTGTTTATTCACACACACACACACACACACACACACACACACACACACACACACACACACACACACACATATATATATATATATATATAAGCATTTAAGCATTAGGTCTGTATTTGCTTTATATATATGCATATAAGCTTTTGCATGTTTTATATATATATATATATATATATATATATATATATATATGTATATATATATATATACACTGTCTCTCACTGATTTAAAAGATTTAGTGTATATACATTAAACATAGAATATATACATTTACAGATATAAGTCATGGTGTTTGCATCTATAACTCTTCCTGAAGAATTTTGGATGGAATTCAATCCAAGTTCATATATTATTTTGCCATATTTTCCAAAGAAATAATTTTGAAAAAAGTTACTTTTAAGTAAAAAAAAATGAAAAAGTAAAAATATTACCAGATCTTCCCTGCAAAACAATAAAAAAAACCATACATCTGTCTGTAAATTATTTGTATTAAGAATAGTTACTTGTTTACTAAGGATTATTAGTAGTCATTTAAAACCATAAAATTGTGTGCAGATAAATCTATTATTAAATAGAAATGGTTACTTGAAACCATAAAATATTGTAGAAAATATTAGTATTAGATAGGAATACTTGAAATCATACAACAGTATGGAAATTATTTGTATTAATAATACCTGATGTCACATAAGAGTGTACAAAAGAAAACCTTAAGAAACAACTATACAAAAAATACTTATATAAATGTATAATGTATGAATTAACCTACCCCTCTGCATGAGCAGGATTTGACATAAGGTCAATTTTTAAGCAGAGTTTAAAAGGTTCTAATTCAGAGTTTTCCTTCATCTAGACCAGTTCATGTTTAAAAAGCTCAGTCTGTCCTACTATCTACTTATAGCTGGAGGGAGAATAATTGGATTCATACTTTTCCTTAGAGTATTAATGCTATGTAAAATTCAATCAGCATCATCCAGGATTAGAACTCTTGTCACCATGTCCATTTTCAATGGTAATAACCATTACACCTGGGGCACATACATGTAAACATACAGTGTATACAATTCCCTAACCCCTAGGTATAAAATAACCCCAGACAGGTTGACATGTCATTAAAATCAATCAATTAGTTTCAGTTTGACAGTTTCACTTAATCTTGAACATATGATTTAATTCTGTTTACTATTTGGTAAAACCAGCTCATTGGCCCATTGGGTAGAGTGTTTGCCAATGATCCAGGAGACCTGGGTCCAATCCCAGGTTGTGTCATAACAAAGACTTTAAAAATGGTACTTGATACCTCCTTGCTTAACACTCAGCAATATAAGGTACGTATCGAGGGTAAAGTGGATCAATCCAGGGAAAGGAGTACGCCCTCCCCTACACTTCGGTGTAGTAGCTATTGAAAAGGGAGCCTTCTGGTCACCCTTGACTATAGTCACCAGTTTTACTTTTACTTTTACTATTTGGCCATTATGCCAATACGCATTTGTCTTCTCACAAGAACAAATATAACACAAGACTAGTTTAAATGAGAGACCTAATGAGTGAATTGGTTAAAGAAAAAGTGAATCCAAATATGCTTACTGTGTTGCAAAATGGGGCATACTTGGCATTGCAGTTATCATCATTTAAATTGTAATTAATGACCCAAATTCAAATTCTGGATAAAACTGTTTGCATTTCACTTCATGCTAATGCCCTTGTGAAAGGCATGAATCCATCTTGGTTCTTTAGCCTTATTTTTGCAACCAGTCTAGGAGAAGGGAAATTTTGAATTCAAACCAGCTTTACTTTACTTTCAAGTTGATAGTGTCACATTCTGCATTGCTCGTGGGTTTGAAAAAATACATACTGTGTTAGAAAAGTATCAAGGTACACTATGACCATCTATTTTTTTTATTTTTAGGTTCAATAAAATTTACTCATCAAAACAATGTGAAACATACAACAAAGAAAGAATTTCAAGATTTTTGAGGTGGTTGAACTCACAAAATTTTTGCCAATACTTTCTACAGCCTTCTTCAAGTAGATATTAGCTACCATTTTTTGTATGTCATTTTATTCTGTGAAATAAAACTCCTGTCCTTTTTCCCATGGTTCATGCGTCTAAAGAACACTGAATATATTTGCTAAATCTTCATGATAACATTAGTTCTATGAATTTTATATTGTCAATGACCCTTTTCAAAAATATTGAGATTATATTCATAAAAAAAGGTCTTAGAATTTGAACTGTCATAATATTGAGGCAACAATAAAACCCACATAAAAAATGAAATCAGTAATTCAAACTGTTGTGGTTAATCTCACTGAATGCCATAGGTTAATCTTTCCTGAGAACTATCTGGGGATTATCTAAAAATGATCTCTGCAAACCCATAGTCTCTGTAAGTTCTTTGTATACTCTCATGTAAACCACCTCTTATGACTCTTACCATTCATTGATCAAGGGGGTAATACACAACACAAAAAAATTTTTTAAATGATAATTATTCTTCTCAAAATTATAGAAGGTACATTTGTGAACAAGAAAAAAGTTATATCTAACAACATCCCTTTGCTTGCTTCACATGGTCAGGTTAACAGATTTTAAAAGTTTTATTTATTACAAAAATCAACTGGATTGAAACTCTATAATAAATAAAATTGCAACACCTCTATAAGCAAAAATAAAATTATATAAATATATAAGGAGTATATTTATTTTGGGACTATTCTTATTTATACCTTTAGTTACAAAGTTTAAATGCTATAGATTTTGGTAAAAAAATAGTACCTAATGATGTTTAATTCAATTGTATGATATTCCACCAGAAATAATAAAAATCTGATATCTGATTTAGAAGAAAATTAGCTTTTTTATAAAAAATCGGTAGGTGTGTACTTATTTGTGGGTGATAATGATATTATCAGTTTTGATTGTATAATGTATCAGGAGAAATAATAAAATTCTGGTATATTTGGTTTAGAAGAAAATTAACTTTTTTATTAAGAATTTTTTGGAGTGTACTTATTTGTGGGTGATACTGTATCTGTTGTGAATAATTTGTTTTTAGTTAGGAACAATATTAAAATGGCTGAATGATAAGGACGAGTTATATTTTTAGTCTCGTTTCATTTTTTCTGCATAATAAGCTCAACTCTATTGTTATATAAATGGGTCTAAACAAAGGTTCATATCCAGAAAATGAAAAAAGTCAAATACATAGTCACAGAAAAAATACCATTCATTTTATTACTGTTTCATAAAGACATGAAGTGATACTTTTGAGTAGAAGGAATTACTAAATTGTAACCCATCCCCAATGGGTGGGGTGTAGTTTGTGTAGTTTTGCTAGGCTTGAAATTTGAGAAATTTCTTTGTCCTGTAGTGGTTACTGACTAATTTTTTTTTTAAATCCTTACAGGTGACTGTTTCTTGCATCTACCACTAGGGTTTTAATAAGTGACCTTTATCATTGATGACATAACTGAGCACTAAGTTCATTGGCGGTAGGAGCCCACCCCCCAGCACATTACAAATGATACATTTTATTCTTTTTTCTTTTAATTTTAGAAGATAATGAAAATGCTTAAAAAAGAAAGGCTGCAAAATAAAAACAGCACTCAGACAAAAAAGTAAAAATTCATCAATAGTTTCATCAAATATTTTTCTAAAACTTTAGTCCTATTTATCTATTAAACATAGTTGTATTTAAATTCTAAAATCTCAGGTTTTTACAAACAATGAAAGAGTTTTATAAGATTTATCAATTTGGAAGACATCTTGAAAAAATTATTAATGTATGTTTTCTTTTTTCTTGTTTTTGGCTGACCATATTCCAAGTAAAAACATAAAAAAACAAGTGAAAATTTTCCTTGAGAAGAGTAATATTTAATTCATTTTTTCCATTTTTAAACTCTCTAAAGTAAAGATTCTGTTTCTGAACATACACACAAAAAAAAAATTTCAATGAATTATCTTTTAAAAAACATTAGATTAATTTAAAATTATTTAGTGGTTCCAAATGAAAAAGAAAACTTGCAAAATTACGTCTTTTTCTCATTTCTTCTGTTTTGAGTTTGATGAGAATGTATTTTTTCTTTTGACTTAAAATTCGAGATTTTCATGAACAAAATTGTTAGTGTTTTACTTATTGTAAATGATATTATTGTATTATTATATCAGTGATAAATTACTTGTATTTTGTTGTAAAGACTTTTAAAATGACTGAATATTAAGGACAAGTTATATTTTTTGTCTCATTTTATTTTTTATACAAAATAAGTTTCACTCAATGTTCAAACTGTTTTTTAATCTTAAGAGATAATAAAAATGTACCAAAAAAGAAGTTTGGTTTTAATTTCTTTGTTTCATGGCATATCAACCTTCATGGATTATTTAATGCCAAAACCATCCTTTCAGAAGAAAAGTAGTGGTACTATTTAACCCATAGCTGGGAAGGAGGTAAGGGGGTTCATACCTTTCCCAAGGGTATGAAAAGGAATGTAATAATGCAACTGGAGTTTGAATTCATTTGTTACACTATTACAGTCCAGCATATTTGCCACTATGCCATGGGGAAATCACCCATAAAAGAAAGATGTAATGTGGCCAGAAAGATAACCTGCAAACTTAAAAAGAAAGATAACCTGCAAACTTAAAATCTACAGTCTTTTATCATTTCTTGTATTTTGAGTTTCATAGGAATATATTTTTCTTTGGACTTAAAAAGTTTTTAATTTCATTGAATATGATGTAAGAAGCCTTGACATCTCAAAAGATAAAAGCTTGTTGATAAGCAGCTCTGTTCTTTATCGCTAAGTCTCACTGACAGATTCAGTTCTTTTGAACCAAGTTAATATTATTTTGATAGCACCAACATTTAAAGGTTGCTTTCATAAATCCAGAATTAGAAAGAAAAAGAAAAAATTCAAATAATTGAAAAGAGAAAATGGCAGGAAGGAAAAGAACTCCAAAAATCAATCTTAGTTAAGGGAGATTAGTTAATTCAATTGCAAAAGGACAACATGGCTTCCTTCTGTTCTTGTTCTTAAAATTGCGATGGCATATGCCAACCCTTAGATATTCATTCGTTAATTCAAACAGAAGTGCCCAAAGTTATAACTCCTGCATTTTCTGCTCCTTCCTGTCATTTTATTTAGTATTTCCATCTTGTATTTGGGTGAGTGACATCCCTAAATGCCTGTTTGGTTTCTAACTTTATATTCTTAGTTCTGTAACTGTTGCTCTCAGTATATCTTCATTGTATTTCTGTTCGTTCTTGAACTCTTAAGCCTGAAGCATTCTGCAATGTTTAATTCTATATAACTTTGATACTGAAAATGAATGACGTGTCTGACAACTACTTTGTCACAAACTTTGACAATGGAGTCAATCTCCAGAAGTTCAAGCCAAGTATCCCTGGAAGTTTGTATTAATAAAAATATTTTATTAACATAACTAGTTGAAAACCTACCCAGGAGCAAGACTTTGCACTCGTAATATCAAATTATGTTTTGGCTCAGATCTACATCATTCGTCATAAATAAGTACACCCCTAACAATTTTTTGTATAAAAAGTTAATTTTCTTCTAAACCAAAAATACAAAGATTTTATTATTTCAAGTTGAATATTATTCAATCAAATCTAATATTATTAAGTATTATAGTATCACCCCTGTATAAGTGCACCCCAAGCAATTCTTTTCCAGAAAAATTAATTGCTGCTTAACTTTAGTGATCTAACAGGAACCTGTGCACTCAGAATATCTTGAAGTCAGAAAAGATAGCAGATATTTGGTTTTGTTTTGTTTCATTTGATTTCACGGCATCTCAACCATTGTAGATTATTTAATGCCAAATCCATTTTTATATGTATATAAACAGTTCTATTTCAAATAATTCAGTTGAGCATATATATGCAGTTTCGATGTCAAAAACAGTTCTATTTTTAACAATTCAGTTGGGCGTAAGTTCACAGTTTAGTCCTATTTGACCCTATCAAGTGCTACTACTCTGGGCCAGAGTGGACCTGGGAGTGATGGCAATAAAGGGGTACTCTGCATTTCCCAAAGCTCCTGCATTACTGGAGCTTCACTATCAGATTGTTACATATCATATCCATGCATTTGGTGTATTCTAATGCCCCAGCCAACTTGGCCGCAGGACACTCGTTGGGGAAGTCTTAACAATCTGCAGAGATTTGGTCAGTGTGTTCAACAGCCCCAGTTGACTGGGCCAGGCAGATGTTTGTAAAGCAAAGCAGTAAATATGTTTTTCAATAAAGTTAATGTTGAGAATAAAGAAAACTGTCTTTTATCTTTACTTAATAAACTGAATTTAGACTGACCCAATATATAAACTGTATTTTGGAACATGAGCTTATAAAAAAAGTGGAATTATAGGTAGGATATTGCTGTTCAGTTATTCAATGTGAAATATTGCTGGCAGATTCTTGAAAGTTATTATAAAAACAAATTTTCTGGCTTTAGAATTACTCAAAAATGCCTGTAGGATATTGATGCCAAAATAATGTGTGTAACTTAGGTGTTATGAGTGTGAATTCTATTTGACAGTGTTATAACAAAACTTGTGCGTTTTCTCTCTGGCAAAATGCCATAAAACTAAATAAGTTTTATCACTCTGCTGATGAAACAAGATGGCCGACAATCAAAACTGGACCATCAAACTACAAATATTCCCAACAGATCACAGTAATGAAGCAATTTTAGACAGATTAGTATAAAGCTATCTCTATGGGATAACACTATAAACTTTTTAAATAATTGATGACCAGAAAATACTGAATGCTAAAAACAATAAATGTTTTATTCTATAAACTTATGGTTATTCGCTGTTTCACAGTTAGTGAGTTAAGTTATCACTAAGTGCCTCACACTTATGGGTTTGTACTAATCTAAATTAAGTACCATTGCATGGAGTAGTGATTAGTAAGCTAGTCTAACAAATTATAATTATTGTCATGAGTTTATTCCTCACTAGGAGTCTCATATCTGTAGCCTAGTGCTGTCCACAGCTAAGCTCAAGAAATATTGATAGAAATTTCAAAATTAAATGTATTTCCCTAACTCCTCTGCCACAAGCAGGATGTGACACAAGGTCAATTTTTAAGAGGAATATGTATTTCCACAACCCCTCTGTCATAAGCAGGATGTAACACAAGGTCAATTTTTAAGAGGAACATGTATTTATCCAACTCCTCTGCTACAAGCAGAATGTGACACAAGGTCAATCTTTAAGAGGAATATGTATTTCCACAACCCCTCTGCCATAAACAGGATATGACACAAGGTCAATATTTAACCTGAGTACTGCTGGTTTGAAGTCAGAATTTTCTTTATCCTAGACTGGTTGCCTAACTAAAGCTGAAGAACCTAGTCTGCCCTTCTATTTACTGATCATATTTACTAACCCCTCTGCTCGGGCAGGATATGACACAAGGTCAATTTTTAAGCGGAGTTTAACAGGTTTGAATTCAGAGTTTTCCTTCTCCTAGACTAGTTGCCTCACCAAGGCTGAAGAACCTAGTCTGCCCTATTATTTACCCATAGCTGGAGGGAGAATAATTGGATTCATACCCTTCCCAAGGGTATTAGCGCTATGTGAAATGCAATCAGTCTTGTCCAGGATTTGAACTCATATCACCATGTCCATATCCTGCGACGATAACCATTACACCACGGGCACCCTTCTATTTACTGATAGGTGGAGGAAGATCAGTTTCTCAAGGCCATTAATTCAAAATTGTATGCATTTATTCAATTCCTTTGCCATGAGTAGGATGTGATACAAGGCCAATTTTTAAGTAAAGTATTCCTGGTTTGAAGTCAAAGTTTTTCTTCTCTTAGACTACTGATCAAACTAAGGTTTAAAAAAAAGTCTAACTATTCATCTATAGATAGTGGAATAATAGGTAGATTTCTACTTTTACTAAAAGCATTTGAGTAAAATGAAATACAAACAGCTTCAACTAGGATTTGATCTCAGGTCACCTATTCCATTTCTTTCAAGGATAACCATTACTCTAAACTTGTGTCAACCAGTTCAAAATTATAGATTTACTACTTAAGTTAAAATTATCTCCCTTTAAGAATACTCTTTAATAGAAATCTGCATTCTCATTGCATCAAATAGTTTTTCACTGAGAGTTAAATCAAAATATGTTCATAAAATGAACCATTGTTGTCTTTAATTGAATTTGTATTGTTTCTTTTTTTTATTTACCAGAGAACTTATGCTTCATCCTCAGATGGAATTTAGTATCATACTCAGGACATCCTTTTTTTGGTGGGGGCGGGCTTCCTGTCTGCTGAGAATACAGTCAGTATATTCTTACCCTCACTAACAGGAAGATATGCAAAATTAAAAAAATTGCTTTCAATTTGCATTTATTTCAAAATAATATTCAAAATAATATTCAGCCCAGTCAGCTGGGGCTGTAGAATATACTGATTGCATCTCTGCAGAGGAGTAAGACCCCCACTCCCAATGTGAGTCCAGTTTATGACATAAAACAATATGATTGTGAGACTCCAGCCTCAGAGATTTGGGGAATGTGGAGTAACCCTTCATTGCCATTGCTCTCAGATCCACTTTGGCCCAAAGTGGTAGCACCTATGGGTCAAATAGAACAAACTATGTGTGCAAATGAATGACTGATGCTAAATTGTGACTGTTATATAGCAATATATGAAACCATTTAACCGTGTGCAAAAAAAGAGCTCAGGCTCATTTAAGAACATTATCTACAAAATGTGTTTATAAATCATACATAAATATTTAATATATATGTATAAACAGGATTTGACATTAAATAACCAACAAGGGTTGATATGGCATAAAACCCAACACAATCAACCAAAATACTACTATCTCTATCCCAAAATGTTTGTTATATTAGTATATAAATTTCATACATTAAATGTAGCAATTTTTATGGAAGAGAAGGAGTACAGTGCTGATCACAATTATTGGCATAAGTGAAATTTCAGTACATAAACAGAATAAATGATAAAATGGGATGAGTCGGAATGTGTGTGTGCATTTACCAACCCCTCCACACAGACGGGATGCAACACAAGGTCAATTTTAGGCAGCGTTTAAAAACAAACAAAAAATGAATCTAGTGAAACAGCTTTGATCTATTGACAACTCATAGTTGATAAAGAACAGCAAATGTTTATATGTAATTTGGTTATTTTCTGTTTATTTCTGAAGATATTACAAAAAAAATGAAATGGTGTCAATAATGGTGACCAGGACTGTACGTGAATACAATTCTTTCTCACATTCACTTTGTCTTTTGTGACTACCACTTCTGTCAGGAAAATAGTGATACATATCATGAAATCTTTACAGTTTTTTTTAAATCTCAGTGTTTTCTTTGGTGATAAGATTCCTTGATTAACTGGAAGTGACATAACAGAAATAAATCAACAAGGCTTCATCTTAAAATTTCACAGAATTAATTATAAATTTTAAGAAATATGTTTAAATCATTGGCAATTTTGAAGACTTCAAAGAATAGTGAGCTGCTTAATTTTAAATTTTTTTTTTCAAACTTAATTATGTGAATCCTTCTCGCTACATTGTTTTTTCTTTTTTTTTCCCTCTTGTTGAACTTCTTTTTTGCAATCTATTTTTCCAGTTTTAATGTTGTTTGTTTCCTTTATCCATATTGTTTTTTTTTTATTTTTTTTACCTTTGTTTTCTGTGGCCTGTTGAGGTAAGGGGGGCTTAAAATACATTGACTCTACAGAGGTGTAAGAACTTCCAAAAAAGTGGCGTTCTAAGAATGATACTAAACTGAATCTGTTGGTGAGGCTCCAGTTCTGGAACTGTCAGGAATGAAAAGTACTTCTTTCCTTGCCATTACTCCCAGGTCTATTCTAATCTGGAGTGGTAGTACCTGTTTGTGTTCCATAAGGGCCAAATAGATCTTTGAAAATGTTTAGTATTACATTGGAATATTTGAAAATATTCTAAACCTGTTTGGTTTTGTTCAGTTGGGTTTTATGGCATATCAACCAATGTAGGTTATTTAATACCAAATCCTGTTTATTCATATATATTGGATATATGATATGTAAACACATTTTGTAGATTACATTCTTAAATGAGACAGCTCTTTTTTGCACACAGTCAAATGGTTTCAAGTATTGCTATATAATAGTCACAATTTAACATCAGTCATAAGTAAACATCATAAGCCGTAAGTAAACACATTTTTAAATCACAAACTGCACCAAAATGAAGATGAACGAACATCCAATGTAATGTCTGCTTTTAGTTGATCTTGTTTATACATAGATATATATTTCTTTTAAATACCCTATCCAGTGGCAAAAGCTGCTCGGTAGCGCCAGGAGTGGCAGTACTGCCTTGAGCTACCGAAACTGTGTTATCACCCTGGTTGGCGGCTGATGAGGTTAGGGTATCACATGTGCTTTCACACGTTGTATGATAAAAAAAAAAAAAATCAGTCATTTGTTTATTCGCAGTTTGGTCTATTTGACCCATAAATAGGACCCTATCAGGTGCTACCACTCTGGCTCAGAGTGGTAGCACCTGATAGGGTGCTACCACTCTTAGAGCCTAAACATCAGATTGTTTAATGTCATATCTAGGACACTCGTGATGCGTGGGTCTTATCCTTCTGCAGAAATGCAGTTGGTGTATTCTACAGCCCCAGCTGACTAGGCTCTTTAAACCTGTGTGCAAATTATTTGCATTAGATAAGAATACATGATTCTATATGACCGTGTGCAAATGAAAGCTTATTATTATTAAATAGGAATAGTTACTACAAACTATATAATTGTATATAAATTATTAGTATTGGATCAGAATACTTGATACTCCTGAACTCAGTGCAAATTATTTGTATCATATAGAAATACTTCATACCATATAACAGTGTGCAAACAAATGATTATTATTATTATTAACTAGGAATACTTACTTGAAAACATCATTGTAAATGAATTATTAATATCAAATTTTGATATTAATTCATGAGGAATTGATATGCCTTTAAAGAAATATACCAAACCAAATGTTGTTTTTCCTCTCTTTATTTTAACCTCTTTTTCTCTTCCTCTTTTTATTTTCTTTTTTCATCTTTCTCTCCATCACTCTTTTTCCTTGACCTTTTCATTTTTAATGCTTCTCTTCTTTCCTTTCCTCTCCCATTTCCTTTCCTCTCCCATTTCCTTTCCTCTCCTATTTACTTCTCTCTCTTTTCTTCCATCTCTCCTCCTTCACTTCCTATTTCTTATTTTTTACTCTCTTATTTTCCTTTACTCTTCCTCTCCATCAATTATTTTGAATTCTTTTACATCATTCTCTCGCCTCTATTTCTCTTTCTGTTACTCTTAGTTTCGCTTCCTCTCTCTTTCCTTCATCTAACTTTTGCTGTTTATTTGTTTCTCCTTTATTATCCTAAACATCTCTTTATATCTTCTCCTTTTTGCATGTCTTTCTTCTTGACTCATTCAAATGAAGAACCTTAATTGAATTTGACATTCTTAATATGTTATCACATAATCTTTGTAATGATATTAAATCCCAAACTGCAAAGGTGCAAATTAAGCTAGAGTTACATTCCTTTGACAGAACTCTCCTTTGTTGTAAGTCTGCTTTCTTCATTTCTTCCATCTTGTTTTTTCTGTTTTTTTAATCTTTCTAGGTTTTCAGTTAATTGCAAAGAAACATTTAATCATACATTTTTTTATTTACTTAGTTCATCATGTTTTATTTGGCCATTTCTATTTATTCTCAAAGAATCAGGACACTGAGAAATTCAATCAAAAGATTATTGGCAAGATTATTCTATTCAACTTTTCAAGTTAAAATTAATTTTATTATAATTTATTAATTAATAAGGTTAATGAAATTAACCTAGTCATATTTTTCCATTTTTATTATGTCAAACAGGTATATTGATAAAATAAAAAAATTATCTATGAAATTTTACAATTTAGATCAGCAAGATCACCTGATAATGCAAGTATTTGGTAATGGTTTTTAAATCTTTGTTGCAGTCTTAATTTGCTAGATTTTGTTCATTATCTATATAGAAATAATCCAATTTTCGTATTCATATATTTATCCAACACTCCACCATTGGCAGGATATGATACAAGACTAATTTTTAAGCAGATTATAGCTGGTTTAAATTCAGACTTCTTTCTCATAGATTGGTTGCTATACCAAAGCCAAATAGTCTAGACTGCTTTACTATTTACCCATAAAACTCAGTTGGCTGGGGTTGTAGAAGACACTGATTGCATCTCTGTAGAGGGGTAAGACTGCCCCCCTCACCAACAAGAGTCCTGGATATGACATTAAACAATCTGATGACAAGGCTCCAGTAATGCCAGAGCTTTTGGGAATGCAGAGTGCCTCTTCATTACTATCGCTCAGAGGTGCACTCTAGTCCAGAGTGGTAGCACCTGATAGGGTCCTATTTATGGGTCAAATAGAACTGTTTGACATTTAAACTAAGGGCAAACAAATGACTTAATGCTAAACTGAATTGTTAGAAATAGAACTGTTTGATTATTTAACTGTGTGTAAACAAAATGACTGATGTTTAATTGAATTGTGATACATAGCAATGCTTGGAATCATTTAACTTTGTTGAATTATCTTAAATTGAATTGTTAGAAATAGAATTGTTTGATCACTTAACTGTGTGTATCTACAAAATATGTTTACAGACCATATATTTAATATGTATGTAAAAACATGATTTGGCATTAAATAACCAACAATGGTTGATATGCCATAAAATCCATTCAAACCTATTTCCCCATTGCTGGAAAAAGAAGACGGATTCATGCCTTTTCTAAGGGCATTAGTAAGAAATGAAGCACCACCAACTTTCCCCAGGATTTGAACTTGTTTTGCCAAATCTGTTTCCTATGACAATAACCATTAATCCTATTTACCCAACCCCTCCGCTCGGGCAGGATATGACACAAGGTCAATTTTTTTAGCGGAGTTTAACAGGTTTGAATTCAGAGTTTTCCTTCTCCTAGACTAGTTGCCTTACCAAGGCTGAAGAACCTAGTCTGTCCTACTATTTACCCATAGCAATCATTCTCGCCCAGAATTTGAACTCGCGTCGCCGTGTCCAACTTTTAGGACGATAACCATTACACCACGGGCACCTCCCAATAACCATTAATGCTTGTGAAAAAAGCTAGATGGAAACTATGCAAGGAAGCTATATGCTGTTTTGAACAAATCCTGCTCAAAAACAGTAGCTGTATGGTCATTTATATTTCATCTCACAAACTATCCAAGAAAGAAAAGTAAGAAAATGAGACATGCAGGGCACTGCTGCAGAAGTAAGGAAGAACTCATGAGTGGTTATCCTATGGACAGCTATACATAGACACACCAGTGCTAGCTTCCGGCAAAAACTTACATTCATCAAGTCTGTGTGGACACTGAGTGCCGTCTAGAGGATTTACCAAGTTAGATGGCTGATTGAGATGGATGGCAAGAGAAAATAAAAGAAATCAGTGCAGCTGGCATGCCTTGATGATGATGATCTTACATTATGATATAATCAAACTTATTGGTTTTTAGAGTTTTTGCCAATGGCTCGGGAGACCTGGGATTGAACCAGGTCAAGTCATACCAAAGACTCAAAAAATGGTACTTGATCCCTCCTTGCTTAATACTCAGCAATATATGGTAAGGATCAAGGGTAAAGTGAGTCAATCCTGGGAAAGGAGTTGTTCCCACCCCTACACCTTGGTGTAGTAGCTATCGAAAAGGGAGCCTTCAGGTCACCCTCCACTATGGTTGCCAACTTTACTTACTATTCCTATTTAGGGATCAAGGGTAAATTGAAGCAATTAAGGGAAAAGAGTTGCACTTTCCCCTACACTTCAGTGTAGTAGCTATTGAAAAGGGAGACTTTGGGTCGCCCTCGACTACGGTCACCAACTTTTTATTTTTTATTATATATATACATATATATATATATATATATATATATATATATATATATATATATATATATATATATATATATATACATTTTTTTTTTCAAGACCAATAAAATTTCATGAAAATATGAAAGTCTCTATCAATAGAGAGCAACAATATTTACTTAGAAAAAATTCTTTCTCTAAAAATACAAAACTTACCTAAACCAAATCTTGACCAAAAATTTATTCTGACAATTACTCTAGTAAATAAATTAACTTAAAAAAATTTTACCAACTAATTAATTGTGAGTATTCTCGCAGGAAATCTGATTGAACAGAGAAGATTGTCCAAGAATTCTAGCATTACTGAAATCTAAATTTATAAATATATATAAACTTCCAGTTAGATCTATAACTAGCAGTAAAATCTTTATTTGAATTTTACAGGTTTTGTTTCAGATTTTCAGATATATTGCGAATAGTTTTTTCTTTTCTTTACATTATTTCAAGTCTTGTTTCCAGATAATATACTCACTGAGAAATGGAAATTAAAGTAACAAACATGATGTTCTAAATTTTTCATAAAAAGAAGTTATCTTGAATTTTTGAAAATAAAACAATTATTCTTCATGAATCAGATTTTCTTCTCATAGGTTATTGTCTGATTTAAAATGGATGATCTGAGCTTAAGTTTATTCTTTAGGTCAGAGTAGAGTTTGTTTTTAATGGGGGCATGTATGGCATAAGGGTTATCGTCATAGGAAATGGACTTGGCAAGTTATGTTTAAATCTTTAATGTTTGCTTTCCACTTTGCACTTGGGAAAGGCATGAGACCATCTCATCTTCTTCACTAGCTATGGGGCCATAGAATACTCTGACTGCATCTCTGCAAAGATGTAAGACTACCCCCACTAGAAGAGTGTCCTGGATAAGACATTAAACAATCTGATGATAATGCTCCAGTAGTGCTGGAGCTTTGGGGAATGTGGAGTAGCCCTTCATTGCCATCGCTCCCAGGTCTAATCTGGCCCGGAATGGTTGTACCCGATAAGGTCTTATCTATGGGTGAAATAGAACTGTTTTACAGTGAGACTAAGTGAAGACAAATGATTTATGTTAAAGTGAATTGTAAAAAATAGAACTGTTTGATCATTCAACTGTGTATTTAATTGAACTGTTGGTGTTATATAGCAATGCTTGGAACCATTTAATTTTGTTGACTTATGCCAAATTGAATTGTTGAAAATAGAAGCGTTTGATCATTTAACTGTGTGTATCTACAAAATGTGTTTACGAATATTTACTAATATTTACTAATATATATTTAGAAACACGATTTGGCATTTAATAACCAACAATGTTTGATATGACAAATATGGTAAAACCTAACCTAACCTATCCAAACCAAACGGATCACCAGCAATGGTTAAATAACAAGGCAGACTGGACTCTTTAGCCTTTGTATGATATCGGTTTAGAAGAAGACAATCTATGCATTCAAACCAGCTGTACTCCACATAAAATGACCTTATGTCGTATCTTGCTGTGGTGGAAGGGTTGGATGAATACATATGATATGATAGTAATTAAACCATGAAATTCACAGAGGTTCAGCACATCTGATTAAATGAACTTTCTTGCAAAAAGCAATCAAAAATGTCATTTAAAGGTTAGTCAAGTCTTTTATTTTTTTAGATTGTATTTGTTGATTAGATTTAAATTAAGTTATTAATTGAAAATTTAAACTTTAGATTTTCTTGTCAACATACTAAAAATTTATTAAATGCAGCCTTATTACTTAACAATAAATTTCAAAGCTGACTTTAAACATGGAAAGGTATTATTTTCTCTCACCCCTCTACCTCAGCAGGATGTTACATAAAGTCAGCTTTCTTTTAAGTGGAGTGCAGCTGCTTGAATTCAGAGTTTTCCTTCTCCTAGGCTGGTTGTCATACCAGCAGCCCTAGAATCTATAAACAATATGAATATAAGTCACTTCTAGTACCTCTTCAGGAGTAGGGTTCTTATATCTTAATCTTTGTTAATTTTGCAGTATGTATTTACCCAACTTTTCTGTTTCAAGCAGCATGGGGGGGTCCTTGTGGCATAATGGTTAAAGCGATGGACTGCAGCATCATAGAAAGCGAGTTTGACTCTAGTCACACTATTATGTTCACTGTCAAACAAATACCCTTGGGAAAGGTATGAATCCTCCCTTATCCTCCTAGCTGTGGGTCAAATAGTACCACTACTATTCTTCTAAAAGTATGGCTTTGGCATTAAATAACCTACAAAGATTGATATGCCATTAAACGAAGAAACCAAACCAAACCATACTAGCAGCATGTCAGGGTGAGGGGAGTCCCCGTAGAGTAATGGCTAATGTGCCGGATTGTGTCACAAATACAGTGACACAATCCAGTATATTAGCCACTCCAGTTCAAACTCCAGTTCTGCCATTAGATTCACTTTCAGACTAATACTCTTACCAAAAATTGGGAGTCTCCATAGTGTAATAGTTGAAGCACTGGATTCAAATAAGAGAGTTCAAGTTTGAACTCCAGTTGCACTATTACATTCACTTTTGGACTAATACCCTTGAGAAAGGTGTAGACTCCTTATCCCTTCCCAGCTATGGTTTTAAACGATATCCCTGCTTTTCTTCTGAAAGGATGGCTTTGGCATTAATAAACACACAAAGTTTGATATTCCATTAAACAATGAAACCAAACCAAACCAAACTAAACTAGTAGTATGTGACATAAGGTCAATTTTTAAGATAATCCAATAACATATTTTGCACCACACTTTCAGTTTCAGCTTTCTCACACTCTTCAAATTTTCTATTTGGATTGCTGATTTGCTAGCTGGTTGGTTTCTTTTTTATATGCTTTTCATTTATGCACTGGATCTTATAAACAGGCTTTAGCTAAGCCTTTCTTTCTTAAGGGAATGACTCTAAGGACTTTTTTTATATATGCTGGAGATCTTATAAACAGGCTATCGCCAAGTCTTTCTTTCTTAAGGGAATGATTCTTAGGACTTTTTCCTATATGCTGTTGCCCTGTCGGCTGCTGTAGAATACACCGACTGCATCTCTGCAGAGGGGCAAGACCCCCTCAACGAGTGTCTTGGATATGACACTAAACAATCTAATGGTGAGGTTCCAGTATTGCTGGAGTTTTGGGGAATGCGAAGTACCCCTTCAGTGCCATTTCTCCCAGGATCACTCTGGCCTGGAGTGGTAGCACCTGATAGTGTCCTATGGTTAAAATAGAACTTAACTGTGGTTTAGAGATTTTACTATTTTTGCATTTAAACTGCATATTTATGCTAAATTGAATTGTTTAAAAGAGAACTGTTTTAACATTTTAACTGTGTACTCATGCTAAACTGAATTATCTGAAATAAAACTGTCTTTACATTTAACTCAGTGTATTGCCCAGTCAGCTGGGGCTGTCAACTGCACCTCTGCAGAGGAGTAAACCCCCCCGCCCAACGAGTGTCCTAGATATGACACTAAACAATCTGATGGCGAGGTGCCAGTAATGCTGGAGCTTTGGGGAATGCGGAGTACCCCTTCATTGCCATCACTTGCGGGTCCTATCTATGAGTCAAATAGAACAAAATTGCATATTTATGCTAAACTGAATTACTTGAAATAGAACTGTTTTGACAATTATACTGTGTACTTAAGCAAAACAGAATTGCGAAAAATAGAACTGATTTTGACATTGAAACTGAATTGTTTGAATTAGAACTGTTCGACTAAACTGAATAGCTGGAAATAGAAATGTTTTTGACAAACTGTGTACTTCTGCTAAACTGATTATTTGTATAAAGATGGATTTGGTGTAAAATAGCTTCCAAAGGTTGATATGCAATAAAACCCAAGCAACCAACCAACCTATATTGGGGATCTTATAAACAGGCTTTAGCCAAGCCTTTCTTTCTTAAAGGAACAACTCAAAGAACATTTTCATATATGCAAGGGATCTTCTAAAAAGGTTTTCATGAAACCTTTTTTATTAAGGGAACGACACTAAGAATGTTTTCATATATGAATTGGATGTTAAAAACAGACTTTAGTCCATCCCTTCTTTCTTAAAGATACAACTCTAAGAAGATTGCAAAGCATAGTTTTCTGTTAAACAACACCCTTATGTTAGAAAAAATAAAAAGGGAAAATATTTACAATAAATTGGGGCTCTCCATCTTGATGCAAAACATAAGAACTAAGAAAAAAAAGCTAACCAACCAGTCACTTTTAATGAAACCCCAGATCTCACACCCTTCACATTTTAGTTGGTACCATTTTATCATTTCAGGAGACTTTACAAAAAAAACTTTTTTTCTACATAGATCACATTTATTCTAATCATATACACACCTGGCAAAAAATAAAATATGAACTTACAACTCATAGAAAATATTTCTTTTGTTATTTTTGACACCATGAAACATACCTCAAATTAACTCAAATAATATATTTTAATTAATAATCAAACTTTTTTTTTTTTTCAATATAAGGTAGAAGAACAAATTAGAAAAACACTAAATTTCGATTGCCCAGTTGGCTGGGGCTGTAGAATACACCGACTGCTTCTCTGCAGAGGGGTAAGACCCCCCCCCCAACAAGTGTTCTGGATATGATACTAAACAATCTGATGTTGAGGTTCCAGCAATGCTGGAGCTTTGAGGAATGCAGAGTACCCCATCATTGCCATCGCTCCCAGATCCACTCGGAGTGGTAGCACCTGATAGGGCCCTATCTATGGGTTAAATAGAACTAACAGCATACTTATGCTAAAATGAATTGAGTAAACCGAATACCTTGAAATAGAAACGTTTTTGACAATTAAACCGTACTTACACTTAAACTGGGTGCTTATGCTTAACTGAGTTATTTGAAATAGGACTGTTTTTTGACATTAAAACTGTATTAACACTTAACTGAATTATTACATATAACTGCTTGAATAGTTTGAAATGGAAATGTTTTAGACAATTAAACAGTGTACTTATGCTAAACTGAACTGTTTTCAATAGAACAGATTATTTACATAAAAATGGATTTGGCGTTGAATAACCTGCAAGGGTTGATATGCCATAAAACCAAACAAACCAACCATTTTTGACACTGAAACTGTACTTACACTAAACTGAATTGTTATATATAACTGAATCATTTGAAATAGAAATGTTTTTGACAATTAAACTGTGTACTCATGCTAAACTGAATTGTTTTAAATAGAACTGATTATTTACATAAAAATGGATAAATAACCTACAAAGGCTGATATGCCATAAAACCAAACCAAACCAAACTAAATTTTGAAGAAAAAATTATGGAATCAGCAAAAACATAATTCCCTATTAAGTGAATTGATTTGCTAGCAGTCAGAGATCTGTCATACTTGTTGTTCAGAGCTAAACCAAACTAATGCCACTCTAAGTGGTCATACATATTCCACTACTGGTACATAGTTCATTGAATGTTGGTACATGGCAAGTTTCCATTTTCTCATTACTATAATATATATAACATGTAATGTCAAAACTAAAATGCATAAAATCTTTCTGTATTGTTCTATGTGATTCTTTTCACATACTGTGATACAATATAACAGAGAGAAACACTAAGAACTTGATCATAAATCAAATAATAATATTGCACAAATACAGTTCTGGTCCATTGCATATTCGAAAAATATCATAGCATTACACCCCATCAGATAGTTTGAGAAGCACTGGTTTAAAATGATCTCTTCCTGTGGGACTCAATAAAAAAAAAAGATCAGATTTCTTTTCAGTAGGTGACTAATTTGAGCTTAGTTAATTTTTTATGAATTAAAAATAACAGAAGAAACATTTTCTAAGATTAGTGAGTACATATTTTTGCCAGGGGTTGTATCAGTTATTCCTTTTCTTCTTTGCACTTTCAGTCAGGTCCTCTGAGAAAATGAATTCAAGATCCATTCCCTTTTTCATCTTTTGATTTATTTCCTCTCTTCTGTTTCCGCAGCTCTGCAGACATTTCAGTCTGCCAAAGTCTGATATCACCATTCAATGTTTTTCCTTCCTGCAATCTTCTTGACTAAAATAGACAAGTACCACCTGCTAATTATGGGCAGACTCTAATTTAACTAATTGGAACAATTGAACCATACATACTTGATGACCTGAAGATGCCTTAACAACTTTTAAAGAAAGTAAAAATATATACGTACTGAATGTTATTACTGACATGCACTGCTATTGCTCTATCAAAATAGTGTAATTTTATCACACCCTCTAATTAATTGATGCTACTGAAAGTAATTACAGTTATCCTCTTCTTAAAAAGCTGTCTGTTTATATGGCCATTGATTGCCATTTTATCAACATTTACATAAGGTACATGTAAACAAAGAGAGATAAATGAAGACATTTGAATTGAATATCTTATATTGACTTGGACTTTATTCAAATCCTTACATATAGATAAATCTAAGTTGGGATAGTGTAAACATAAAACCAACAGCACTTGGTGACTTAGTTTCATCAGATCAAGAGCTCTTGGAAGAATTGTTACTTGATTGAAACTGTAATTGTATAAACGAGATTATTATGAATTACTTGAAACCATATAATTGTTCGGTATGACTCTACCTGGGATTGAACCCAAGTCTCCTGAGCCATTGGTGAACACTCTAACCATCATGGCAATGTTAGACTGTTTGCCAATGGTCTGGGAGACCGGGGTTCAAATCCAGATTGAGTCACACCAAAGACTCAAAAAATGGTACTTGATGCCACCTTGCTTAACACTCAGGATTATAAGGTAGGGATCAAGGTTAAAGTGGAGCAATTCAGGGAATGGAGTAGCACCCTTGCCTACACGTCGGTGTAGTAGCTATTGAAAAGGGAGTCTTCGGGTCATCCTTAACTAAGGTCGCCAACTTTACTTAAATTATTAGTATTGGATAGAAATAGGTGTGAAGAACATGTAATTAGTACATTTGACTTGCTACAATACAAACTTGTGAAAGATCACACAATATTAGACATCCCTTTAGAGGTTATAATGCTCCTTCTTCAGGATTCAGCCCTCTCTAAGTCAGTACAGGGGTTAGATTTGGTTGATGTTAGAGATGATCCTATTTACCCAACCCCTCCGTTCGGGCAGGATATG
Source organism: Sepioteuthis lessoniana (assembly GCA_963585895.1). Lineage (NCBI taxonomy): Eukaryota > Metazoa > Mollusca > Cephalopoda > Myopsida > Loliginidae > Sepioteuthis > Sepioteuthis lessoniana. The sequence continues at coordinate 45,138,446 of OY757938.1, forward strand.
ACACAAGGTCAATTTTTAAAGCGGAGTTTAGCAGGTTTGAATTCAGAGTTTTCCTTCTCCTAGACTAGTTGCCTCACTAAGGCTGAAGAACCTAGTCTGCCCTACTATTTACCCATAGCTGGAGGGAGAATAATTGGATTCATACCTTTCCCAAGGGTATTAGTGCTATGGGAAATGCAATCAGTCTTGTCCAGGAATTGAACTCGTATCGCCGTGTCCATATCCTGTGACGATAACCATTACACCACGGGCACCTCCACTTGATGTTAGAGATGATATTTTGTCAAGTCCCCACTCAGCAAGGTCCACTATTAGCATTAGTATATCCATGATATACTGTTTAAACAGAGGGAAAGACAAGCTCAGTAGAATATGGTTAGAGTGTTCGCCAATGGTCCAGGAGACTGGGGTTCAATCCCATGTCCAGTCATATCAAAGACTCAAAAAATAGTACTTGATGCCTCCTTGCTTAACACTCAGCATCATATGGTAGGAATCAAGGGTAAGTGGAGCAATCAAGGGAAAGGAGTAGCACCCTCCCCTACACCTTGGGGTAGTAGCTATTGAAAAGGGAGCTTTTGGGTTGCCTTTGACTACAGTCGCCAACTTTACAACTTATTTATTACCAAACTCAAAAGCTCCCTTTTCAATAGCTACTTTAAAAAGCAAAAAATCAATAAATCAATGAAGACTTCATATTGAATATTGTATTCAGTTTTGGGCCCCAGTGTTAAGACATGAAAATTGGAGTGTAATATTGAGATTGGAGGACATACAAAGAAGAGTGACAAAAAATTTTTTAAAGTAAAAGAGTACAGTTGTAAGGAGAGATTTAAGAAATTAGGATTCACTACTTTACTATACATACAAGTAGTATTGAAAAGAAAACACAAAGTTGTCCCAACAGATTAAATATTCATACAATCTTCTTTGAACAAGTAGTAAATAAAAGAAGTCCAAAAACTGTAAAAGTCTTACTTGCTGGGGGAGGAGGCAAGGTCTCTACTGTCCAAAGAACAGATACAAAAGATACCAAGGTGGATTCTGGAATGGTTATTTGCAGCTACAGACACACCCCATTATCCTATGGCAACAACTTTGGGATTTTCAAATCACAGTTGTCAAAGTCTGATTCTTGCAGTTATGTTAATATCAAATAACTGAACTTGGTTAAGATTTATGTTTATATTTAATTCCTCTTATATCCTGCTAAAATAGATTTGGTTGGTTGGTTGGTTTGTTAGGTTTTATGGCATATCAACCTTTGTAGGTTATTTAACGCAATATCCATTTTTATGTAAATAATCTGTTCTTTTTAAAATAATTCAGTTTAGCATAAGTACACAGTTTAATAGTCAAAAACATTTCTATTTCAAACTATTCAAGCAGTTATATGTAATAATTCAGTTAAGTGTAAATACAGTTTTAATGTCAAAAAACAGTTCTATTTCAAATAATTCAGTTAAGCATAAGAACGCAGTTTAAATGGAAGTACGGTTTAATTGTCAAAAACATTTCTATTTCAAGCTATTCAGTTTATTCAAACAATTCAGTTTAGCATTAGTATGCTGTTAGTTCTATTTAACCTATAGATAGGACCCTTATCAGGTGCTACCACTCCGAGCCAGAGTGGACCTGGGAGCGATGGCAATGATGGGGTACTCCTCATTCCCCAAAGCTTCCAGAATTGCTGGAACCTCACCATCAGATTGTTTAGTGTCATATCCAGAACACTCATTGGGGGGTCTTACCCCTCTGCAGAGAAGCAATCAGTGCATTCTACAGCCCCAGCCAACTGGGCAATAAAATAGATTTATTATATCTGGTATGTAGTTGATCACCCAGTACTTTGCAAATGATTTACTAAAATAAGTGAAATAGAAATTAATCCCCAAGGATAACCAACTTAATTAATGATAAATTAAGATAATTTCAACTGAGATGTTTGTTGAAAATCAATATTTGATAATAAGGAACTAAAGTTGGTGATTGTAGTCAAGGATGATCAGAAGGCTCCCTTTTCAATAGCTACTACACTGAGGTGTAGGGTAGGGCGCTACTCCTTTCCCTAGATTGGTCTACTTTATTCTTGATATGTACCTTATATTGCTGAGTGTTAAGTAAGGAAGTATCACTGCCAATGGCCAGGGAGACCAGGGTTCAATCCCTAGTCACGTCATACCAAAGACTTTAAAAATGGTACTTAATGCTATCTTATTTGATTGTAGGGGTACACAAACCATTAAAGACTGATTTTTTTTTCTGAGATTTAAAAGAAAAGGAACAAAGAAGTCAAATCACTACAAAATCAAAATGTCTTCCGAATGTAAAATTCCATTCCATTACCCTTTTTTCTTAGTCCACAGCATGTTTCAGGCCTTCCTTGTAGTTAGTAAAACATAAGGAGTAATGGGCTTTTTTTTTTTATTGTGTTCACCTTAATTTAAAGTTATGTATGAGGGATATTTGATTAATGATATGAATATTTGATTTATAAAATGAGAGAATTGTGATACAGACTATAACATTTATAAGTTAGTGTCATGCTTGAAAGAAATTTTCGACATTCTCTGTATATATGGTTTGCTATTATTTTCGGATTTCATCATTTCTGGAGATGTCTTGAAAACTGTCTGGTGCAGATAACAAATTTCTTTTGTATTTTGTGAGCAGAACAATGTTTCTTTCTTCAGAAATGCTGTTCAGTTGATCCCCTTGCAAATAATTTACTGAACCAAAGAAAATATGCAAAACATAGAAATGTATCCTCAAGAGATGACCAACTTAATTAATAATAGATTATGGTAATTCCAATAAACAATAATCCAATATATGATTAACAGCAAAGTGCTAGCTTGATTATCTCTTCTTTCTGCCTCCATCTTTTAATGCCTTCTAAGACATATGATATCCTTATTCTAAAATATATAATATCCCTATTCTAAAACATATAATATCCCTATTCTGAGACATATGATTGCCCTATTCTAAGACACATGATATACCTATGTTAAGATACATGATATCCCTATTCTATCAATAATACTTGTATTAATCCTTGACAAGTAACAATCATTCTTTTCTTTAATTCCAATGTATGTATATGTTTAACCAAGGCTGTGACAGTCATTTTTAAATAGAGTCAGACTAGTTTAAATTCAGAGGTCTTCTTGATTATAGACTAGTTGTCTAAGCAAGCCTAAAGAGCCTAGTCTGTCTTATTATTTACCCATAGATGACGAATGGATTCATACCTTTCTCAAGAGCATTAATACAAAGTGAAATGCAATTAGCCTTGTCAAGGATTTGAACTCAGATTGCCAGTTCCATTCCCTACTTCCAATTGTAATGTAATTCAATAATAAAATCATTTCCCCCTGAATTTCTGCAATTTTTAATTTGATTGGTTTTTAGACAAATGGAATCCTAACAACTACTACCACTTTATGTCAGAGTGGACCTGGGAGTAATTGCACTAAAGAAGTGACTCCACACTTCCCAGAGCTCCACAACTGGAGCCTCACCCTCAGATACAGTTTATTATCCTACCCTAGATACCCAATTTGATGGAGAATCTTACCCCTTTGAAGGTGACCTTGCTGATAGGATGTGATCTAAAGATGATACAAATAAATATTGAAATATTTTTGTAATTAGATGGTTAATTAAAGAGTGATTACCTATCAAGGTTATTATTTATTCTTAGGTATCTCCTCTTTTTACAATCTTCTTACATCAACCTTAGAAAAAAAAAGAATCTTTGTACAGAACATATATAATAATAATACAATATCTATATACAAATCAAATTCCGTTAATTCATCTGATAGTTCCCAAAAATGCCCTCTTAAATTCTCTTTTTTACCATTTTTTTTCTGAAATCATCCAATTTAATCTTAAAATTTTCTTCATTATGGCTGTTTTTTTCTCCAAAAATATATTACTCTATGAGCAAAAAAATTCAATTTTTTAGTAAACTTAGTTTTTGAAATCTGCCTTGACTGTAAATTTCCAGTTTGAGGAGAAATATTGAAAAAATGTCAACCATAATTAGAAATTCCATTAATTATTTTGAAAGTTTCAATTAAATCACCTCTCATTCTTCTTTTTAGTAAAGTAGTGAATCCTAATTTCTCTAATCTCTCCTTACAACTGTACTCTTTTACTTTAAAAAAATTTTTGTCACTCTTCTTTGTATGTCCTCCAATCTCAATATTACACTCCAATTTTCATGTCTTAACACTGGGGCCCAAAACTGAATACAATATTCAATATGAAGTCTTCATTGATTTATTGATTTTTTGCTTTTCAATGATATTAGGGTATGTCAAAAGTATTTTTATTTTTTAATGGAGCAGAATCATTGGATTCATATTTTTCCCAAGGAAAGCAAAAGACAAACAGCCTTATTTAGGATTTGAACTCAGGTTACTGAATCCCCTTCCTATAATAATAACTGCTACATCACAAGGAACTTTCAAAAGAAAAAGGTTTTATACAAAGGCTTGAAAAAAAAAAATGAAAATACTTTAAAAATAAATATTTTTTATATACTTTTGTTGTTCCTGTTTTGAGCTTGTCAAATGGAGATGAATTCATGTTAACGACACTTACAAACCAATGTCACCGAAACCTTCCTTGTTGCTCAAAGAGAAGTTAAAAAATTTCCAATTTGATCGTATGTATCAGAACCAGCTCTTAACAATCCCGTTATTTTGACATTCATTTTTTTATTTCTTTTACTGCTACTGCAATTGTGTATTGCATAATTCTTGATACATTCATAAAATTGACATTTTCTATATTCCGCATAATCTTTACACATTATGCTGCCTAAACTTCTGTAATTATCAATGATTTTCAAATGTTGTCTTCTTTATTCTATATGTTACTGTCTTCCCCTGGTTTTTTCTTTTTTTTTTTTTCATTACATATATTATGTCTATAATACATCATTGTCTGTATTTATTTTGTCATTCTTACTACATTCATCATCTTATTGTTATATATTATCCTGTTCACACACACACACACACACATATATATATGATTTTATGTGTTATATATATTATTGATATATTATTATTTTACTCTATTTGATGTCTATTATGATATGTTGTATCATATTTCATTCTTTCATATTCACTCTTCTGTCCTTTTGTACTGGAATTCTTATGAATACTTTAAAGGCCATCATTTTGTATTGAGTTCAAAACATATAGTGGGAGTAATATAATGGACACTTTGATATTTAAAAGAATGATACTTAAGTCTGCATGAATACAAAACTGTAGTCCACCCTGTCATAGGAGCTTAGAATACACAGACTCTGCCCCTGCAGATGGGTAGGACCCTTCAAAAAAGGGTGTCTTGGGTTTGACACTAAATTGCATCTGATGATGAGACTCCAGTTCTGAAGATCTGGCGAGTAAGGAGTACCCCTTCATTGTCATTACTCCCAGGTTCACTCAGAACCAGAGTGGTAGCACCTGTTACAATCCCATCTAAAGGTCAAATAGATCTGTTTAAAACTTATCTGTATTCAATAACAATACTTGATACCAAACAACGGAAATCATTTTATCAACTATAGTTCAAATAGATATGTTGGAAAATTATTTGTATGAGATAGGAATACTTAAATCCATAGTTGTGTTAAAAATAGTTACTTGAAGCTATAATTGTTTACTAAGGATTATCATTATTAGTTACTTGAAACCATATAACTGTGTTCAAACAAATGATTATTATTAAATAGCAATAATTGAAATCATACAACCAGAAACTATTTGCATTAAAATTTGATTCTTAAAGCTATAATTTTTTATGGAGGAATATTATTATTTAGAGTGGCTAATGTGCAGGACTGTAACATTGTAGTAAGTGAGTTCAAACTCTAGTCAGGCTGGTGTTTACTTTCAGACTAATATCCTTGGGAAAGGTATTGAAACCTTTTATCCCCCCTAGCTATGGGTTGAATAGGAGTCCCTACTGTTCTTCTACAAAGATGCTTTTGGCATTAAATATCTAATAAGGGTTGATATGCCATTAAAACAAAGAAGCCAAACCAAACCACATAACTGTGTTCAAACAAATGATTATTATCAAACAGAAATAATAACTTGAAACCATCTAATTGTTTATAAATTATTTGTATTAGGTAGGAATACTTGGAATCATACAACTGTATGCAAATTATTTGTATTAGATAGGAATACTTGAAATTATGAAACAGTGTACAAAACTTTAAAGAAAAATTCCATCAAATAGAACTGTTTAACCATTTAACTGTGCGTAAACAAATGACTGATATTAAATTGAATTGTTTGTGGTACGTAACAATACTTGTAGCCATTTAACTATATTTAGATAAATGCACTCTGGCTTGTTTAAAATGTTACCTACATACTATTCATTTACAAATCATATATATTTAATGTATTTATGTATAAAAAGGATTTGGCATTAAATAACCTACAAGGGTTGATATACCATAAAACACAACCAACAAACAGCTACACAAAAAATGAAAACAAAAATGTCCAATGACTGTAATTTCCTAAACTTTAGGCATAGAATAACCCTAAATGGGTTGACATACCATTAAAATCAATCAATCAACAAAACCTTCCTCAATCTTTGTATGAGAAACCAAGCCATGATAGTTACACATATATTTTGTATAACCTTTTATGAAAAATCTGTGATTACATATATAAATTCCAAATTTTTCCGGTTAGCTTTTTTTCATCATTTATCTTTCCATGTCACTTCAAATTATGGCCTTGTCAGAATTAAAGTCTGATACTTAAGAAGTCTTTCTTCAGATTTCATTCTATTTTTATTTCTAACTCAACACTTGTCAACTGGTTTCACCAAGAACTGAGCATATAAAAAAATGCCTAATTGCCATTTGTCAAATGTAATTTATTAACTAATCAGTACATCAACTTTGTTTGAGTATTAGTAGCCGTACTAGTGTGCATTCTTATCTCTGAGGAAATGTTTATAGCCGTGGCTTCTAGGAACTGTAGACTAACTTCTGGCCTTATGCTAAACTAAGTTTACCTAAATTTAGCACAAGGCCAGAAGTATAGGACACCCAGGGAGAAAGGAACTCACTAATGATGGCCAGCTACTTTAGTTAAGAATAATGGTTATTGCAGTCGGAAATGGAATCAGTGACCCAAGTTCAAATCCTGGAGGAAGATATTTACCCTTAAACTGCATCTGGTGGTAAGGCTCCAGTTTAGGAAAAATTCAAGAGAAATAGTTTTATTTCTGAATTGCAGTTGCAAGTAGGAGAAGCAATTGGCAACCTAGATGAAGTTGTTGGTGTTTCACTTCAAATGGATTGCCATTGGCAAAGGTTTAAATCATTATTTTCTTTCCCTATCCCCAGCTTTGGGTAAATATTTGGGCTGACTGGGTTCCATAGTCTTACTTAGGATATTATTCAAGGGAAAAAAACTTTGAATTCAAACAAGCAGTACTCTTGTCCAATCAATTGGAGCTGTAAAATACACTGATTGCACCTCTGCAGAGGGGTAAAACTCTTCCAATGAGTGTCTTGGATATGACTCTAAACAATCTGATAGCGAGGCTCCCGTAACGCTGGAGCTTTGGGGAATGCAGAGTACCTCTTCATTGCCATCGCTCCCAGGTCCACCCAGGCCCAGAGTGGTAGCAACTGATAGGGTCCTATCTATGGGTCAGATAGTACTGTTTAACATTTAAACTGTGTACTTATGCTAAACTAAATTGTTTGAAATAGAACTGTTTTCATGTTTGAGTGTGTGTAAACAAAAACTGTGTACTTATGCTAAACTGAATTGTTTGAAATAGTTGAAATAGAACTGTTTTGACATTTAACTATGTGTGAACAAAAAATTCTATTTTAACAAATGACTGTGTGTAAACAAAAAACAACTGAATTGTTTGAAATTAAGAGAACCCATTTAACTGTATGTAAAAATGATAAGCTCAGGCTTGTTTAAAAATGTTATCTGCAAAATGTGTTTAGAAATCTCTGAAACTAATAGACAAGTTCACCAACTAAGGAAGCAGTGTCTCATCAACCGAGACAGACATCAACACACGACTATCAAAGACATGGACAGCTATCAATCGACTATTGGTCATATGGAAGTAAGACCTGACTGATAAAATGAAATGCAGTTTTTTCTAAGCAGCAGTTGTGTCGATACTGCTGTATGGATGCACTACATGGACGCTAACTAAATGTATGGAAAAAAAGCTTGACGGCAACTACACAAGAATGCTGCATGCAATATCGAACAAGTCCTCGAGGCAGCACCCCACAAAGCAGCAGCTGTACGGCCACCTACTACCCATCATGAAAACTATCCAAGTTAGATGAACCAGACATGCAGGACAATGCTGGAGAAGTAGGGATGAACTCATAAGTGACGTATTCCTGTGAATCCCTTCACATGGATGAGCAAAGGTGGAACGACCAGTGAGAACCTACATACAACAGCTCTGTGCCGATAGAGGATGTGACCTTGAGGACCTGCCGGAAGTGATGGATGATAGAGAAGGGTGGCAGGAGAGGGTCAGGGAAATCTGTGCTGATAGCACGACATGATGATGATGATAAAAAGATTTGGCATTAAATGACCAACGATTTTTGATATGCCATAAAACCAAACCAAACCAAACCTAGCTGTACTCCACACCAAAATTGTGTCACATCCTGACAAAGGTTAAGGGGTTGGTCTAATACATGTTCTAGCTTGTTAACCATTAGACCACAAAAGGCAAGTAATATTTAGAAACTGTAGCTTACGAATTAATTCTCAAGTAATCACTTTTATGTCATTTAGTTTTTCACTTTAAGTATACTTTTGGGTAGAATCTCTCAGATATTTGAGTACAAGATTCATTCAATGAATAAGGTGAAATATTATCAAAGGAATCAGTAATGTGAAGCACTGTTTATAGTTGCACATTTTTTCAAGAAATCAATAGTATTTCATATTCATGAATACTGTCACCATGACCTTATTTAAAGACTGCAGCAACCAGAACCTTTTCTTTATCGGAGTCACTATGGACTATCTTTTCCACTCAGGCTTATAATTGCAAAACCAATTAGTAAATATTTTTTTGACTAAAATATGCTTCTTTATGCACTTCATACATTTTCTAAATCTCACATAGTTTACACCTCTGAATGAGTGTCCTGAATATGACACTAAACGATCTGATGGTGAAGCTCCAGTAATGCTGGAGCTTTGGGGAATGTGGAGTACCCCTTCATTGCCATTGCTCCCAGGTCCACTCTGGTCCAGAATGGTAGCACCTGATAGGGCCCTATCTATGGATTAAATAGAACTAACTGCATTCTTATGCTAAAATGAATTGTTTGAATTAGAACTGTTTGACTAAACTGAATTGCTTTAAATAGAAATGTTTTTGACAATTAAACTGTGTACTTACTTTTAAACTGTGTGCTTATGCTAAACTAAATTGTTTGAAATGGAACAGTTTTTGATATTGAAATTCTTACCCTGAACTGAATTGTTTAATATAGAACTGTTTTGACATTTAACTATGTGTAAACAAAATCTGTACTTATACTAAACTGAATTAGCTGAATTAAAACTGTTTGACTAAACTGAATAGCTTGAAATAGAAACGTTTTTGACAATTAAACTGTGTACTCATGCTAAACAGAATTGTTTTAAATAAAACTGCTTATTTATATAAAAATGGATTTGGCGTTAAATAACCTACAAAGGTTGATATGCCATAAAACCCAACCAACCAACCATCACATAGTTTACACATCTCAGCAATGTTTAAGTACAGAGCACTCACTGATTTGCTGTGATTTTGAATAGCCTCAAAACAAATATTTTACTGAGATTAAAATAATTTTTTTGCTTTAAACCAATTCTAAATAATGTAGAGTTTACATTTATAGAAAAAAATTCTGAAAAAAGAATATATATGTGACTTTTTTTTTAAAGAATTCCCCTTATTTATTGAATGACTCTTGTATTTTCAATCAATATACAACATCATATGTGCACTATTTTTGGACACTGGATGCTGTCTAGAGAAGTTACCAAGAGTGATGGCTGATTGGGAAGGATGGTGAGAAAGGGAGTCAAGGGAACCTATGCTGTCAGCATGCTCTGATGAGGATAAAGAAAGCATGTACTGACCTTAACTAAGTAAAAATAGACTTAGAATGTATGATTTGGTTGATATTTACTGATGTATCATTGGAAATGCTTTTACCTTTATATAGTGCAGTAAATAATTCTCTTTTACGTTTATAGCAGAACATATGATTCTCTTTTGCATTCATATTATAACATTAAATTGTCTTCTTTTATATTTATAGTAGTACATAAGATTTGCTTTATACCGATGCTCAAACATTAAATTATCATACTTTATATTTATAGTAGTACATAAGGTCCTCTTTTATATTTATAGCATGAGATTCTCTTCTTTAATATTTATAGCATAGCACAAGATTTCCTTTGATATTTATAGAGTATAATAGTCTGAGTGTTGCAATAAAAAGCAACAGAAATAACATGAAAGACTAGACAGAAATCAATAATTATAATAATTGCCAGAGAGCTGAAAAAGCTATGAAACAAAAAGGTGACAGTAATAACAGTCTGGTTGAAAAGGAGAGTGGATGAAGAATCAAGACCATCTAAACCACAGCACTGTTAAGATCAACTTGAATACTTATTAATACACTTGAGGAAACTTGCTGTCACTCAACTTCCAATGAAAAACCTCCGATTAAAAGCGCTGTTAAAAATTCAAAAGGAGTGTTATAATAATAATAATAATAATATCATATGAACAAATGGTATATGCACAACCCAGCTTCTGTCCGAGAGAATGACACACATAAACTCCAATTGACATACAAACGGATCACCTAATCTCGGCCAGAATACCAGACCTTATAGTCATTAACAAAAAAAAAAAGAGAACTTGCAAAATTGTGGATTTTGCCGTTCCAGCTAGGCAAAGAATAAAACTGAAGGAAAATGAAAAGAAGGATAAGTACCTTGACCTTGCTAAGGAATTGAAAAAACTTTGGAACATAAAGGTGACTATTATACCAATCATGATTGGTGCTTTTAGTACAGTAACCAAAGGATTACTAGAGGGACTGAAAGACTTGGAAGTTGGAGGATGAGTGGAGACCATCCAAACTACTGCATTATTGAGAATGTCCAGAATACTAAGAAGAGTCCTGGAGACTTGAGGAGACTTGCTGTCTCTCAAACTCTAGTGAAAAACCATCAGCTAAAACTGAGAGGATGAGTGAACACCATCCAAACTGTAGAATTATTAAGATTAGCCAGAATACTAAGAAGAGTCCTGGAAACTCTAAGAGACTTGCTGTCAGTCAAACTCCAGTGAGAAACCATTAGCTAATGCTGGTGTGAAAAAACTCAAAGGAGAAAAAAATATTGCCTAACAAAACTTGGAACAGTCTGTGTTCAAATAAAACTCTTAGTATTAGAGAGCAATACTTGAAACCATTTAACTCTGTGCAAACAAATGATTAATATCAAATAGAATTATTAGTATTAGATAGGAATACTTGAAACCATTTAACTCTGTGCAAACAAATGATTGATATCAAATAGAATTATTAGTGTTAGATTGGAATACTTGAAACCATTTAACTCTGTGAAATAAATGAGTGCTATTAAATTGAATTATTAGTATTAGATAGGAATACTTGAAACCCTCTGTGTACAAACAAATGACCTCTGACCCATTTAAAAATAATGTTACCTAGAAACTATTTATTTACAAATCATATATATTTAATATATATGTTTAAACAGGATTTGGCATTAAATAACCTACAAAGGTTGATATGCCATTAAAACACAACCAACCAACCAACCAACCAATAAATCATATATATTTAATATGTAGGCTGTTGTAATGTTACTGGGATGAATTATTGGGAAAATAACTTGAATCATAACTTAGAATGAAAAGGGTTTATTTTACAAGGTGTACAAAGATGTGTTAACAGAAGAATGTTGCTAGCTAGTCTCACTATGAATACTGGCCCTAGCCAAACACTGAAAATGCTCATATTCAAAAAGAATAGCCCATTCTTTACACAGGGGTATCATCTCTTCTGTCCAACAGATGAATAAAGAGGATTTGGCATTGAATTACTTACAACAGTTGATACACAATAAAACACAACCAATCATCTTGTGTAAATAAATGTTTTGTGATGTATCAGTGATTGAAAAAGTAAGGAATTTTTTTTTTCAAATCTCTGATCAATACTGCTTATTTAATTGTCATAGAATTACAACCTGAGAGTTTTGATTAAAAAAAAAACAACAGAAATACAAGAAAAGATCAACTTGTACAGCAATTGGGAACCTGTAACTTCAGAGTTTCAAGTGGCTCTTTAGCCTCTCTCTCAAGAGGCTCTTTCTTAATAAACATTAATTCCAATCAAATGTGAAATCTTCATTGTAATAAAAAAATATCTTATTGGATATTGGGTGAAATCAGTGAAATCTTTGTTATAATAAAAAAATTTCTTATTGGATACTGAGTAAAATCTGTGAAATTTTCATTATAATAAATATATATCTTATTGGATATTGGGTGAAATCTGTGAAATCTTCATTGTGAAATGTTAATTATCATAAAAAAATATCTTATTGGATAATAAGTTTTTAGAAAAATTGGAGATCCTTTGGGATGTAAATATCTGAGCAACTAAATAGTCTAAGCAAATGAAACTAAACAGGTTTACAGAAATAAAATTAATTTTTTTTAAAACAACTTATATTATAAATCATTATTAATATTTTTTGTTACCTTTATATTCTTTTCACTAGCCTAAATAAAAGTTGTTAGAATAATAAAAGCTACCTTTTCATAGATATAAGTATAAGTAAAGTTGGTGACAGTAGTTGAGGGTGACCAGAAGTCTCCCTTTTCAATAGCTACTACACCGAGGTGTAGGGGAAGGCACTACTCCATTCCCTGGATTGCTCCACTTTACCTTTGATCCTTACATTATAATGCTGAGTGCTAAGTAAGGAGGTATCAAGTACCACTTTTAAAGTCTTTGGTATGACATGACCTGGGATTGAACCCAAGACTCCTGGACCGTTGGCAAACACTCTACCACTAGGCCAATGAGACGGTAAGGATATTATTATTAGTTTTAATCTATAGCCGGGTCAACTTTTTATCATAATGTTTAATAATACATAAATCTGTTGAAGAGTAGAGTAAATTTTTTCTTTAATATATTAATGATAATGTTTAATAATACACCATCTGATAAAACTGAATGAAAATTAAGTTCTTGACAAAAAGTTATCTTTCATAAACAGAAGAATAGAAATGGCAATAAAGAGAATAAGCTTGGAGTTTTGGTTCATTTTTTTTTTTTCATAGCGGAGTTGGTTTTTTGAAAGTGTATAAAGTGCATTCACTTAAAAAAAAAGTTAAATTTGCTTTTTATATGTATTTCTGTTCATAAAAGTTATGTCTCCAATAATATATATATTTTCTTTCTTTAGTTAAAAATAGCTTCACAGGTTGAAATGATTCCCAATCCCTGAAAATTATAATAATAATAATAATAATGATGATGATGATATTAGTAATAATCCTAATAATAATAATGATGATGATGATATTGAAGTGAAGTACAGGATGTGTGATTTTTACAGAAATTTGACTGTGTTGTTGTCTCAATAATTTAACTTAAAGAATCTCGAAGCAAATAGTGTTGAGGGGAACATGAAGTGGATAGAAGGAGACCACAACAGTCAGTCTCTTGAGGAGCTGATTAATGCATGTAAATAGAAAAACAAAAAGCTTTTTCCTTTCTAAAAGCCATAGCTGCTGCAGCTGTAGTACATTGATGTGTTTTCTAAATGAGGAAACTGCATCTGGTTTCTAGTGCTTTTAAAAGGTATTGAGATCAATACTGGGGAATGGGGTGGCCACCAACACCACCAACACCTCCACCAGCACTGCCGCCACTTTAAGTTATTGCTTAGCTTGAGAACAAGATTTGGCATTGCCTAAAATTACTAAGGAAACCCACATGAGGACTTGCCTCATTTTCTCTTCTGTGCAATGAAAATCCTCCTTTTTGCTCCAATCACATTAGACAAATTCTGCTTCAAAATAAATTACGCAGCTAACCAACTGACTAACACAAATTGCAACTTTAAAGTGAGTATTGGATAGATGTATTTATCCACACACACACACACAGACACATACACATGCACACACATATATGCTTGTGAGTTGTATATATATGTATTTAGCAACCCTTCTGCATGAGCAGGATGTGACATGAGGTTGGTTTTTTAAGAGGTGTTTAACAGGTGCAAATTCACTTTTCCTTCTCCTAAACCAGTTACCATACCAAGGTTAAAGAAATCAGTCTGCCCTACTATTTACCCATAAGTGGAGGGAGCATAATTGAATACATACCTTTTTTAAGGATATTCGTGCCAGGTGAAATGCAAACAGCTTCATCTAGGATTTAATCCCAGGTTGCATGTATATATATATATATATATATATATATGTCTGTGGGGTCTGAGATTTCGTCTAACATAAAGTTGGATGAGTTTCGATCCTGGCTTCAAGGGTCCTGTGTGTCTAGCCACACTGAAGAGTTCTGATAGAACGAAACAGTCTCTCTGTGGATGACAATATATATATATATATATATATATATATAAAAAAGTAAAGTTGGCGACCATAGTCGAGGGTAAACCGAAGGCTCCCTTTTCGATAGCTACTACACCAAGGTGTAGGGGAGGGCACTACTCCTTCCCTGTATTGCTCTACTTTACCCTTGATCCGTACCTTATAATGCTGAGTGTTAAGCAAGGAGGCATCAAGTACCATTTTTTGAGTCTTTGGTATGATGCGACCTGGGATTGAACCCAGGTCTCCCGGGCCATTGGCGAACACTCTAACCCCTAGGCCAATGTCCAGTGTATATATATATATATATATATATATATATATATATATATATATATATATATATATATATATATATATATATATATATATATATATATATATATATATATATATATATATATATATATATATATATATATATATATATATATATATATATATATATATATATATATATATATATATATATATATATATATATGTATGTATGTATGTGTGTGTGTGTGTGTGTGTGTGTGTGTGTACATTCAACCAGTATATATATATGTATATATATACAACTTTTTTATGTTTATACTATATATATATATATATCATATACAACCTATTTATGTGTGTGTGTGTGTGTGTGTGTGTGTGTGACTTGTATATTTTTACATTATAAATAATTTTGTACTTTAGTGTGTATATGTATAAAATGTGAGTATTTGATCTTTAGATTGATTGTATTTATGTACACATCCATCCATTAATATGTGTATGTCTATATATATATATATATATATATGTATGTGTATATATATATATATATATATATATATATTTTCATATATGTATATATATATATATATATATATACACACACGCTCGTACTTATCATGTACACAAAAGCACCAATGTATTGATACATATTTGTGTGCATATATGCATTATATATAAATAAATGTGTGGGTTTTTATGTAGATATAAAAAAACGTATATATATATATAAAGTGACCAAATATACTTAGATGATGTTTTTATATTTCACTAATATAATCAAGGCTTCCAAGTGTATTTTAGATACATACTATCAATATCAATATATACATATAAAATATGAAGTAGCTTTTTTATCTCACTAACCATTGCTCCACACATTGCAGCCTGCCTCTCTGCATGTTTGTGCATATGTATATAGACAAGGTAAAACAGAAGAAAAATATGTTTGATGGTTTGTTTATTTGCCAACGCGTTTCGACTTCAATCTTTTTTCAAATGTAAAAGTGTTTTATCGAAATTATTTTAGTATGAGAAATAATTATGATAGATAAATTTTCATTTCTTCCTACATATATACGCAAAGAAAAAAATAGAATTTGATATTATGATTAAAATTCTTACGTGAGTTAAAAAAAGAGAGCATAGAAAAGTTTTTTTTAATTTTTATTTTTCTAACTTTTAATCAAAACTTAATGAAGGAAAACACATATTTTTTTCTGTTTGATAGCAGCTGTTAATATTCCCCCTGTACAAAATTATTCTTTTACAATTGTTTACTAAGAATTACTTAATCAAAGCTCTTTGATATCTTCAATATGAAATATTTATATGTTTAAATAATTGTAGGTTATATTTTGGAGGAAGATATCAAATCAAATAACTTTCTTTTTGTTAAAATTACAAATCATACTTAAAAGAGTTTTAAACAATCATCGCTATCCCATAATCAATCTCGGATTTCTTTGACTCTCACTTGCCATCCATCCCTATGGGAAAATCACTCTTGGCAAGTGCTCTTGGTGGCATCCAGTGTCCTCACAGAGTTGATGAATGTAAGTTTTTGCTGCTCATCTTACACTGGCCTGTTCATATATAGGAGTCATAAGAAAATATTGCTTATGAGTTTATCCTTACTTCTTCAGCATGTCTTGTTCACCTTACTTAGATGGTGTGTGAGATGGGATGTAAGTGGCCGTGCAGCTGCTGTTTTGTAGGGGGCTGCTTCCAAGATTTGTTCAAAACAGTACACAGTGTACTTGTATAGTTCTCATCTAGTTTTTTATCCAGGCATTTCATTAAAGTCCAAATGGTGCAACCATACAATAGTACTGGCACCTTTTTTCCCCAAAGATTTTGTTCAAGTCCATTTGGTGTATGACATGCAACAATAATTATGGGACAGGTTGTTTACCCTGTTATAAAAAAAGTAAATAATTTGGGTATATTTAATCTTTCTTGAAGGATTAAAAAGTGTAATTTATATCAAAAGGTTGCATTAAAAGGCACTCAGCACAGATAAAGACCCTACAAAATTATCATCCACTTGAAAATTGTATTGAAAACTGTTTTATTCTCTTTGAGTATTTTAAGTGTATTGCTCTAATAAAAACCTTACTATGATGTGCCATCTTTACTGGATTATGATTATATATATATATATATATATATGAGGATGGGCTGAAAAGTTCATATGATGGTGTCATATCTGCTGTTGATGACATTTTAACAAATGGGGCCCAAGTACTGCAACATTGATGGCAGAAGTGTGTGAACCACATTGTTGAAAAATAATTCTTGTATTGTCACCTTCTATGTGAGTATCTTGGTCAGTGAATGAACTTTTTAGCTGACCCTCATGTGTATATATATATATATATATATAAGTGAAGAAAACTCAATAAAC
>OY757938.1:45158346-45258346 GCA_963585895.1 Sepioteuthis lessoniana
GTGACTGAAACTTTTAGAAACAAAGAAGAATTTGAAAATGATCTTAGAAACTTTTTACAAGGAAAACTCCTGATTTCTTTAAATGTTGAATGAAAAATTTACCTTCTTGTGGTACAGTCATTGAAAATAAGTAATTACATTTTTTGTGATAATATTCAACTTACATTTGGTTTCATATTCTCTCTGGTAAATAGACACACAGATACATATGTTACGGTGTTTCCAAATACACACGCACACACACATATATATAATGGACTCTGTTGGATTGTTTGGGGGGATCTATAGATGTCAGCCATCTACAAATTGTCAGCAGTAGATTAACCAATGAAAGGTAATTAAAAAGCTGTAGATGAACCAATCAGACGCCACTAAGTCACATATGAACAATGGCAAATTAAGAGTACAAACTTACTGCAGTTTTGTTACTTAGAAGGAGTTTCTTGCATCACTCAACCAGAAACAAGATGGCTACCCGAATTCCAATAGACTCACTCGTTGGTTTCAATGTATTAGGGACAAATAACTCTTGGCAGTTCTTATGTCTGTGTCTCATGTCTTTTCAAACCAGCCACAAACTTGCCTGCAAGTCTTCAGTACATGCAGGAGTGTTATCAGATAAATTAGCTAGTATGACTGGTCTAGCTTTTAACTTCATTTCATTATTTCATATATATATATATATATATGGGTGTATTTGGGTAGCATTTCTTCATTAATACTTCATTAAGCAATATAAACATCTTTTGTCTACACATTTTTGTATATGTCCTTTCAAATTGCCACATTGATTTTATGGTATCCGGCATTTTATTTTTAAATTCATTTCTATAAATAGTTGCAGTAGCTAATGTCTGCTACTTTTAGAAATGAATTTTTAAAAAAATGCTACAACCACACACCAGTATAAATAATAACCATTTACAAAATAGTAATGTACATGCAAAGGTCACATCGCTTTTGCAATATACATGCCCCTGATGATGGCCCAAGATAGAGAAGAAAGTACTAGGGTACCAATTAGTTATGGGAGTTTCATTAACTAATTCATGCTGGATACCATAAAATCAATGCAGCTACTCAAAAGGACATATACAAAAGATGTCTATATTGTTTAATGAAGTATGCATATATATATATATATATATATATATATAAAAAGTAAAGTTGGCGACCGTAGTCAAGGGTAACCCGAAGGCTCCCTTTTCGATAGCTACTACACCGAGGTGTAGGGGAGGGCGCGACTCCTTTCCCTGTATTGCTCCACTTTACTCTTGATACATACCTTATAATGCCGAGTGTTAAGCAAGATAGCATCAAGTACCATTTTTTGAGTCTTTGGTATGACTCGACCTGGGATTGAACCAAGATCTATTGGCGAACACTCTTACCATTATGCCAATGTCCGGTATATATATATATATATATACATATATATAAAAGATACTGGAGATAATTTTTATCAAAGTTCTGGATGACTTTGTAGCATTTTGTCCTTCAAACTTTGCAAATTGAAGCAACATGCTCAAATTTATCAACAGGTATACCCAGAGCTATAACAATGTCTTTTAGCTTGTCCCTGTACCTTTCATATGGTCATCAAATATTTCTCATTTTCTCATGAAGCAGGCTATAGATAATCTTTGGAATTCTGTAGTCTCTCATTCAGATGGCATATTCAGCCTACCTAACTTATCGATATGTATGTGTATATATGTATATATATATATATATATATATATATATGATAATTGCCACATTTATACTTCGCCAATGGTCTGGGAGACCTGAGTTCAATCCCAGGTCGTGTCATACCAAAGACTTTAAAAATGGTATTTGATACCTCCTTGCTTAACACTCAGCATTATAAGGTACATATCAAGGGTAAAGTGGAGCAATCCAGGAAACAGAGTAGCACCCTCCCCAACACCTCAGTGTAGTAGCTATTGAAAAGGGAGCCTTCTGGTCGTCCTTGACTACGGTTGCCAACTTTACTTACTTACTCAGGTAAGAACCACTTTCTCATGATCTACATCCCTTGTAATAGCCTCTGTCTCACTTTAACATCCAAGGCCCTTAAGATTCCACTTGAGACCAGTTTCTGATTTCAAAGGTTTCAGACATATATGAGAAATGAACTCTATATCCTCGATTGGTTTGTCCGGATCAGCATGCCCTACAACCCTCTTAGGTACCACCATATGCCTCCTCATTCCACATGATGATTTGCAACCCATGTTGCAAATGATACAGGTAGTGTCAGTTGGAGATATATATATATATATATATATATATATATATATATATATATATATATTTACCAACCCCTCTGCTCTGGCAGGATATGACACAAGGTCAATTTTTAAGCAGAGTTTAACAGGTTTGAATTCAGAGTTTTCCTTCTCCTAGACTTATTGCTTTTCCAAGGCTGAAGAACCTAGTCTGCCCTACTATTTACCCATGGCTGGAGGGAGAATTATTGGATTCATACCTTTTCTCAAGGATATTATTGAAATGCAATCAGTCTCGTCCAGGATTTGAACTTGTGTTGCTGTGTCCATTTCCTGTGACGATAACAATTACACCACAGGAACCTCCCATATATATATATATATATATATATATATCAGGGGTGGAGATGGGACTAGTGCTACTCGTGCCTGGCACGACAATAACTCGGTCAATGTTATTCAAAATGGATTAAAAATCATCTATTAATTTCAAGCAAACATACTTAGTCTGATCTCAATTAAATTACGTATCTATTCAAGTTTCGATAACTAAGTAGCCAAAAGTTCATAAATATATCTGGGAATAATACAACGATGCTGTTTTGTACGGATGGTCTTTGTCCGGCCAACGTCAGATTCATTGAACATTCCATAAAATCGGCTATAAAGTTGAACGCCCGATCCGTGCCAGGCACTAGACCCTTATAATAACAGTAATGTTAGAGAAATACACTTTTGACTGTAGCCAATAGCAAGAGCAACCCTTACACTGTGCTCAAAAATTTTAGCACGTGTGACTGTTGATAGATATATAGGGAAGAGGGAGAGGGACAGAGAGAGAGAGAGAGTAAGAGAGAGAGAGAGGGGGGATAGCAGATTAGAGCAGTCGCCGACGTCATCATCATCGCTATGGTAAATGTTGGTTAAACGGTGTGTTTTAATTCGTTTTTTCACTAACAGATGTGTATTTCTTTAATGAATGTTGTATATATTACATTCTGTAACTAAAATTTGTTTATTTGAATACATTTTCAACAAATAATCTTTATTTTAAGCGAAATTGAAACTACTAGCTGTGTCTGTGTATATTGTCATCAGTTTCTTTATTCTAATAAACATATTTTTTTCGTCATAGTAATGAACATCTTCTCTTTTCTTCTATACTTTTGAAAGGAAAAAAATTATCTTATCTACTGTATTAACAAGACTACAAATTATATAGTATCTTGACTGTTTACAAAAAAAACACCATGCAAGGTAGGTTTGTCAATCTGTGCTATACAATGGAGAATCGCGCAATAGCAACTATGATGACTTACTTTGGGTCCACGGACCACGGGTTGGGAACTGAAGTTAACAGAGTGCGGGGTGGGGCACGAGTAGCAAAAATAGGGTAGAGTCGCCACTGATATATATATATATATAGGAGGTTCCTGTGGTGTAAACACCCCCTAATACAAATAATAAACACATCCATTGTATTCCCTCACATGCATAGAAAATGCCTACATATATACACACACAAACACATAGGTAAAAAAAATGCACACATATATTAACTAGACATAGGAAGAAGTAAAACAGAAAAAAGATGGGAAAAACAAAGAAGATCTTTAACAAAATAGTCAAAATCTTCATGGACAATTAACTCCAATGGGACAGACAGATATTAGACTTGGAGTCAACTAGAATTAACCAGACCAATTTATAAATCTTCCTCCATTATAAAGATATTCAACACACAATTCATTATCTGAAGAAGACTAAAATGTCCAAAAGACGTGTCACACAAATATATATAGGGAATAATTTTTAGAAAATACCAAATTTGTAATCATTTACCAACCTTGTCATTTTAACATAAATATATATATATGTATATATATATATATGAAGAAACAAATGAAATAACAGGAGTTTACTACCTCAATTTCACAAATAAGATCACCAGAGAAACTCTGGCGTCTCATTTAGTTTTATCCGTCTTAATTTTTAAGATGAGGCTTGATGTGTATTATTTTCATTGTGACTTTTTGGACTATTGTCCTCATCTTCATTGTGGTAAGTTAAAAAATAATGACATAAGCATTTGAATAAGATCTTCATAGTTCTTGAATGCCTTGTTTGATCAACAGTCAAACTTTAAAAAGGATTTTCCAGGTTGAATCATTTCTGTGCCTAGATAAACAAGAGACACCAGAGGAAGGCTGGAGAATAGAGTAGATGAAACATTGTGTTTCAACGTTTCACAATAAAGATGAAGACAACAGTCTGAAAAATTACAACCAAAATAATTCACATTATTTAGTTATATATTTTCCTAAGAGTAATTTTCTGTCTTGCAACATGTGCATTTTTTTTCCTTTTTCTGATGAGTCATCTTTGATTTCATTTTATATATGTATGTATGTATGTATGTATGTATGTATGTGTGTGTGTATGTGTATATGTGTGTTTGTCTATATATATATATATGTGTGTGTGTGTGTGTGTGTGTGTGTGTGTGTATATATATATATATATTATTGTATATATATATATATATATATATATACACACGCACACACATATGTATATATATATATATTATATATATATATATATATACACACACACACACACATACATATATATAGACACATACACACACATACATACATACATACATACATACATACATACATAAAATGAAATAAAAGATGACTCATCAGAAAAAGGTATATTTCATTATTTTATATATTATTGCACATAATATTTTTTCATATAAATATAAATATCTCTTTATGTATAAGATTGCACAGGTTGTACACATTATTAAATGAATGAAAAACACAGGAGTCACATTTAAGTATATGTAAATCTCAGTGAAGCCTTAATACAACAAAGAAATAAACAAAGAGACAATTATATTATGAATAATCCAGTTGTGCATTACAAATGCTAACATCACACAAAGACGAATGTGTGGGAAAAAAAATGTTGGTTTGGTTTTTTTTCCCCACATGCTTATGTTTTCCTATGAGGACTGTGATAAACAGAGACTTATTTGGATATGGCACGAGATTAAAAGTAGGCATATCTTTTTATGATAATAATCAAACAATCAAAAGATTTACATATTTGCCAATCATTTCTACAGGAAAATTGCAGATTGAGTAAAAAGAGAAATGGGTATATTGTATAATCGACTGAACAGGTCAGCAGAATATTATTATGACCAATACGACTGGGGATGTTCGGTTTGGTTAATCTAATGGCATATCAAATCCTTATGGGTAACTTAATGCTGAAATTTGATTCATTTGTAATTGTTAGGACAATACACTTAAAATTCTTTCCGAGAATAAAACAATTACCTGTCCAACTTGATAACCTTAAGAGGTCTTTTTTCATTCTGAACATCAGTTTTTTCATCTTTTTATCTATTAATAAAATCCTCATTATGTTTATATGTAATTATACCCCAGTAAAAACAGTGCACCCGAGCAAGATTTTTATTTGATCAGTACACTTGAAATGCGGTAGAAGGGGTGTCCCCATGGCATAGAGGCTAACATTCTGGACTGCAACATTGTGGTAAGCGAGTTCAAACTCAAGTCATGCTACTATGTTCCTATTTGGACTAATACCCTTGGGAAGGTGGTACCACTACTGTCTTTCTATAAGAATAGTCTTGACATTAAATAACCCAGAAAGGTTGATATGCCATTAAATAAAGAAACCAAACCAAATCTTATAATGAGAGTGAAGCAATTAGTAATCCAATTGCCAACTGAATGATAATTTTTTGGAGTTAACATTGAAACTGAATATCATTTGCTTAATTCATCCAAATTCTTAATATAAGAAATAACTATGAACTGCTAATTAGAATTCTTCGCTCCTTCCAAAATAGAAGGATCAGTATCATCAAGGATACTCATTAAATGTGAATTGTTAATTAGCATCCTTCCCTCCTTTATCAATAGAAGCATCAATATCATCATGGACCTATTGGTCTAATGGGTAGAGTGTTTGCCAATGGACCGGGAGACTTGGGTTCAATTCCAGGTCAAGTCATACCAAAGACTTTAAAAATGGTACTTGATACCTCCTTGCTTAACACTCAGCAATATAAGGTATGTATCAAGGGTAAAGTGGGGCAATCCAAATTCTTAATATAAGAAATAACTATGAACTGCTAATTAGAATTCTTCACTCCTTCTAAAATAGAAGCATCAGTATCATCAAGGACACTCATTATGTGAATTGCTAATCATAATCCTACACTATTTCCTTAATAGAAGTCTCAATATCACAATGGACAACCGTTAATTATGAACTACAAATTAGAATCCATCACTCCTTTCTCAATAGAAGCATCAATATCATCATGGACCTTTATTAACTATGAATTGTTAATCAAATACCTCTACTTCTTCCTTAATATTCTCATGGACTGCTGTATAATGGAAATCTAACAAGTCAGTTTGATTTATTTAATGGCATACTAAATCCTTATGGTTTATTTAAGGCTAAAAATTGATTAATTTGTCATTGCATTTTTTTAATTTTTTGTCTACACATATTTTTTTGCACTGATATGATATCAAGTATTCCTATCTAATACAAATAATTTGCACATAGTTGTATGGTTTCAAGTATTCCTATCTAATGCAAATAATTTGCACATGGTTGTATGGTTTCAAGTATTTCTATCTAATGGAAATAATTTGCACATGGTTGTATGGTTTCAAGTATTCCTATCTAATGCAAATAATTTGCACATGGTTGTATGGTTTCAAGTATTTCTATCTAATGCAAATAATTTGCACATGGTTGTATGGTTTCAAGTATTCCTATCTAATGCAAATAATTTGCACATGGTTGTATGGTTTCAAGTATTCCTATCTAATACAAATAATTTGCACCCATTTGTATGATTTCAAGTATTTCTGTTTATCATCAATAATTTGAAAGCAATTATATGGTTTTGCATGACTAATAAATCTTAGTAAATAATTATAGCTTCAAGTAAATATTCTTATACAAATAATTTGCGTACCCCTTCTAACAGATATGCAATGTTGGCCAACTAACAAGAACTTATCTACTACTGCTTTGTACCGACAAAGGATGTAGTCTGGGAGGGTTATTTAATGCTAAATCCTGTTTATATATCTATATCTATATATATATATATATATATACATTGGCAGCATTTCTTCATTGATACATATTTGATTGAACATTATAGACATTTTTTATCTACATATTGTTTTGTCAATCCTTTCAAGCTGCCATATCAATTTTATGATATTCAGCAGAAATCAGTTGATAAAATTTTCATGATTAGTTATTTCCCAAGTACTTTCTGCCCAACCTTGGACCATCATCAGGGGAAGATGTATTACAAAAGTAATGTAACTTTTGTATGTATATTACTACTTTGTAAGAATGAGTGTTTGTACTGGTGTATTGTGTAGTGTTTACTTTTCAAATTTGTTTCTATAAATAGCATCAGTAGCT
Source organism: Sepioteuthis lessoniana (assembly GCA_963585895.1). Taxonomy (NCBI): domain Eukaryota; kingdom Metazoa; phylum Mollusca; class Cephalopoda; order Myopsida; family Loliginidae; genus Sepioteuthis; species Sepioteuthis lessoniana. The sequence goes on from OY757938.1 coordinate 45,166,086, forward strand.
AAAGACATTTTAAGTACATTAGCACTGGTTTCAAAATTAATTCTATTAAGTTTGGGTTGTATATTTCTGATATATAGCACCTCGAGAATTTGTAGTTTTTGCTTGTTATTTTGTTGTTCGAATATTGTGCTTTCGGTAAGAATTTTCTGAAATTCAATTGTCGGGCATGAATGTTTTTTAGATGTTGTGCTATGGAACTGGTATCAGAAAGGTGCATCATAAGTCTTCTCGATAGAATAGTTGAGGTTAAACCAATGTATATATTGTTGTTTTCTGAGATACAATCTCCTAAAGGACATCTAAATTGATATATAACATTAGTTTTTTGCAAATATATATATATATATATATAGGCAGCACTTCTTTATTGAGACACATTTATTAAAAAGTATAGACAGCTTTTGTCTACATATTTTTGCTTTGATCCTTTCAAGTTGCCATATGGATGTTATGATATCTGACCAGAATTGACTAATAAACCTTCCATAATTAATTGGTTCCCAAGTACTTTAAGACCCATCTGTGGTCATTATTGGGGGTGTATATTGCAAATGGGATACAACCAGTGGAAGTATATTACAACTTTAAGTGTTTATACTGGTGCAATAGAACCAAATTTTAAAACAAATGCTACAACATAACACCATTTGGTTTAATGACATATCAACTCTTGATGGTTATTTAATGCCAAATCCTGTTTATACATAATGATTTTTAAAGGAATAGTCTGTAGGTAACATTTTTTTTTAATGAGTCAGAGTTCATATATTTACCCAGCTAATTACACTATTATAAAAACAATTAAGCAGTACTTAAAAAAAAAATATATTGCAATGCTTTTTATTCCTTGCAAAAATGTGAAGTCTTATTTTTTAATCCTCTATGGTTTGGTTTGGTTTGGTTTCTTTGTTTAATGGCATATAAGTTTTCATGGGTTGTTTAATGTCAAAGTCATCCTTGTAGAAGTACTGAAGTTATACTATTTAACCAATACCTGGAGGAGATAAATGGGTTCAAAATTTTCCCAAGAATATTAGTTTGAAAGTGAACCAAATAGCATGACTGGAGCTCAGGCTCACTAACTATGACATTATAGCCCAGCATGTTAGCCTTGACACCCCAGGAATTCCCCTCTCCACAAAGAAACATCTATAGTTGCTGGAGGTAGAAAGCATAGTTGAAGAGAGGGTAAGTTTCGTCAGCCTTTTTGTGTTTGCACGTGTGATCACTTCACCATCATTTTTGATATGATGATCAAACTTATTTCAAGTGAACATCTTGTCAAAGTCTTTACGGGGCTTGCTCTGCCATCCGAATATATATGTCTTCTTTTATCCCTCATCTGTCAATTTTGATTAACCCCAATTTCTTAATATCTTCTCATGGATACGCAAGTAGCCTGATGCCACAAAAAAAGACCTGATACTTTTATAACATTAAATTTCTTGATTTACAAGAATCAGCACTCCTCTGTGACAGGCATATCTGCCCATAAATGGTAACTTCACAATCTTTGCAGTACATGTCTGCACACTGAGCATTCTTGCATCACTCTACTTTGACTACAACGCTATCAAAATATTTTCCTGCTCATAAGGTAAGGGACGGCTTTATTGAATTATTCATAAAACTGGATCTGATTATTTATAGAGGCAAACACCATAGTAAAGGCTTTCTTTTCTTTATTAGAAATTCTCTATATAATGATGAAAGAAATCTCAATGGTTACATGAAACGACAAGTCATGTGTATAAAGAATCTCAAGAGTTTCATTCAAAGTGGAAATATTCTATCTATGTTCATTAAACCCCCTATTAAATCTTACAAAACTTTATTAATTAAGGGTGAGTCCCCATGGCATAGTGGCAAATGGGCTGGACTGCAATATTGTCGTAAGCAAGTTCAAACTCCAGTCATGCTATTACATTCACTTTCAGACTAACACACTAAGTAAAAGTATAAAAAAACTCTTATCCTCCCCTTGCTATAGGTTAAATAGTATCACTACTATTTTTCTACAAGGATGGCTTTGGCATTAAATACCCAACAAATGTTGATATGCCATTAAAAAAGAAACCAAACCAAACCAAACCTATCTATCCATCTCAGTTTGTTCCTATCTTTCTTTCTATGGAGAAGTCTCTGTTGCCTAGTGGCTTACATAAATAAAGTTGGTGACCTTAGTCGAAGGTGACCCGAAGGTTTCCTTTTCAATAGTTACAACACTGAGGTGTACGGGAGGGCACTTCTCCTTCCCTTGGATTGCTCCACTTTACCCTCGATCCTTACCTTAACACTCAGCATTATAAGTCATTTGTTTATACACAGTTAAATAATCAAACAGTACTATTTCTAACAATTCTGTTTAGCATATCTATAAAATTAAATGGTTCCAAATATTCCTATGTATCACTAACAATTCAATTAAACATCAGTCATTTGTTTACACACAGTTAAATAATTAAACAGTTCTATTTCAGATAATTCAATTTAGCATAAGTGCAGTTTTTTGTTTATACACAGTTAAATGTAAAAATCAGTTCTATTTCAAACAATTCAGTTTAGCAAAGGTAGACAGTTTTTTGCTTACACACAGTTAAATGTAAAAATAATTCTATTTTAAACAACTCAGTTTTGTATAAGTACACAGGTTTTTTGCTTACACACAGTTAAATGAAAAACAGTTCTATTTCAAGCAATTCAGCTTAGCATAAGGAAACTGTCATGGTTATGTCTCTTTGTTGAATGAGTTTGCACTTAAAAATGAGAATAAAATAGACAAAAGAAGACACTGATGAGTATATAGAATCAGAGTCGATTATAGTAATCATTTGTTTATATTTAAATGACTTGTCAGTTTATCATTCAATAATGTATTCTGACTTGTCTACTCATCTTGGTTGTTATGGTAATAACAAAGTTTTTCAGGTGTCTATTCTAGAGATTAACCATCAAGGAATTTCAAACCTAACCTTTTATTTAATCCTATGGAACATATCCAATATTATCTAATCTAAATAATCTACTTCCACAAAGGCGTTTGTGGTATAAGGTTACTATCATAGGAAATGGTCACGGCAACATGACTTCAAACCCTGGACAGAGCTGTTTACATTTTACACAGCACTAATACTCTTGAGAAAGGTATGAATCCAATTATTCTCCCTCCAACTTTGGGCAAATAAGAGTTCTTTAACCTTGGTATGGCAACCAGTCTAGGAGAAGGAAAACTCTTCATTCAAACCTATTAAAATCTGCTTAAAAATTGACCTTGAGTAGCATCTTGCTCATGCAGAGAGGTAGAAAAATAAATACTTCCACGGATTGGAGGTACCTATAGTGTAATGACTATTGTCATAGGAAATGGACACAGCATCATAAGTTCAAATCCTGGATGAGGCTAATTGCATTTCACACTGTTATGAATTCAATTATTCTACCTCCAGCGATAGACAAATAGGAGGGCTGATTGGGTTCTTTAGCCTTGGCATGACAACCAGTCTTGGAAAAAGAAAACTCTTAATTCAAACCTATTAAACTCAAAAATTGACCTTGTGTCACATCCCGCTTGTAAATATATATTTCTATGGGTTGAATAAAGTTTGGATTGATATTCCCAGTTTATCAATTATGACAACTATCACCACTAGATGTCACTTAGTGTTATATCATATTGACCAACCCCTCCGCTCGGGCAAGATATGACACAAGGTCAATTTTTAAGCGGAGTTTAACAGGTTTGAATTCAGAGTTTTCCTTCTCCTAGACTAGTTGCCTCACCAAGGCTGAAGAACCTAGTCTGCCCTACTATTTACCTATAGCTGGAGGGAGAATAATTGGATTCATACCTTTCCCAAAGGTATTAGTGCTATGTGAAGTGCAATTAGTCTCGTCCTATATCGAGGGCGCCATTTTTTTTCAACAGGTGTCTTACTCCTCTTCAGAGGATGCAGTTGGCATGTTCTAAGCTCTGTAAACAGGATTGTTGCCTAGAATCTGACTACTAACTGGTTATAGCTACTTTATGACAACCAATATACTAAATGTACCTTCCCTTGGATGGATGTGCATGAGTTAATTAGACTAAAATCTCGCATTCAGTTAAATGTAAATTTTTAGAATTTTTTACTTTTATGAATTTCTTGTAAATCTTTGCTTGTTTTGTTTTTGTTTTTACCAGTAAACTGAATAAATTGTTCAAACATAGCGAAGTTATTACTTTTGTCTTGGACACTATTGGCAATTAGCTATTATTTTTTTATTATCATAGTTTACAGCATTGAAATTCTGTCATCAAGAAAAAAAAACAAATTTTCTTTGAAAACTTACTGTACAGAATTTTACATAGGAGTTTATTCATTTTCAGAGTGCTTCAGATTCATATTTTTGGTTAATGAATTTGATAATAGATAATACAAAATTGGTAGAGGTGCTGTTCAAACAAGAATAAAGTTTATTATGGAGAAAAAATAAAATGAGTCTAAAAATACAACTTGTTCTTATCATTCATTCATCTTAATATTGTTCTCAACTAAATGCAAATTATTAACTACAGATACAATATCACCCATAAATAAATCAGCTCCTAACAATTTTTATGAAAAAGAAATAATTTTCTTTTAAAACACATACACCAAGAATTTATTATTATTTTGTTATTTATTATTTAATGTTATACAATCAAAAATGATATTATTTGGTACAGAATCAACCACAAATAAGTACATTCTTAACAGTTTTTTATAAAATAGTTAATTTTTTTCTAAACCAAAGATACTTTAAATTTATTATATCGAATTGAACATTATACAACCAAAATGGACATTTTTAGGTTCAGGTAAAAAAGTTAATTTTCTTATAAATCAAAGATACTTAAATTTTATTATATCTAGTTGAACATTATACAACCAAAATGGACATTATTTGGTCCAGGTAAAAAAGTTAATTTTTTTCTAAATCAAAGATACTAGGATCTTATTAATTTTCATCAGTATCATCATCATCGTTCCAACTGCACTGATTCACTTGATTCTCTCCCACTATCCATCCCTATTGGTCATTGCTCTTGGCAAGTTCTCACAGAGCTGATTAATGCAAGTTTTCCTTGTTGACCAACACTGATGGGTCCATGTGCAGAAGTCGATTGGAGAACATCGCTTATAAGTATTCTTACTTCTCCAACAGAGTCCAGAATGTCTTGATTATTTTACTTGAATGGTTTGTGAGATGGGAGGTAAATCGCTATACAGCTGCTGTTTTATAGGCTGCTGCTTCCAGGATTTGTTAAGAACAGCATGCAGCATTAACTGAAACTGATACCATTAGGTGCAATACTACCCCTAACAATTTTTATGTTTATTTTCTTATCAACCAAAGATACCAGAACATAATGCAGTCATAAAAGATATTGCCTCATTGGCCTAGTGGGTAAAGGGTTCGCCAATGGTCGAAGAGACTTGGATTCAATCCCAGGTCGGGTCATACCAAAGACTTTAAAAATGGTACTTGAGTACTTGATACCTCCTTGCTTAACACTCAGCAATATAAGGTATGTATCAAGGGTAAAGTAGAGCAATCCAGGGAAAGGAGTAGCACCCTCCCCTACACCTTGGTGTAGTAGCTATTGAAAAAGGAGCCTTCAGGTCGCCCTCAACTACAGTCGTCAACTTTACAACTTATTTATTACCAAACTCTGTTTTCCATCAGTACATAATATTTTATATTTTTGATCAATCAAAACTACCAACGACAAACACTTATTATGCATACGTCATATAGAGTGTTGCAATTTTATTTTCCGTCAACATATAACGTGTTGTCCTTTTAGATTTGACAAATCTTCACCAATATACAAGACTTAATGCCATAAATTGAACAATAAAACTCACCAAGCAATATAAAAGCATTTTAATACTTTCTTGTAAAATATCTGCAAAGTAAACTCGAAGTTTGTTGAGACAAAGACATAAAATCAAGCTTTGAAGAGGTGAATTTGGTCTTTGGCCAGATACACATGTGGCAGCAGGCAGTACAATATTTATGATTGCCATCAAGTCTTGAGAAGAGCACTTAACTTGGAAGAATATCTGCAGGGCACATAAGAAGTGGAATGTGTGTGTTGTGGGGGTGGGGGGTCAGAAGAAAAAAAATCACATAAATTCTTTTCTCTCAAACTAGAGTAAAGTTAGAATGAATTTCTGAACAAATCAATAATCAAATAGAAACCAATAAAATCAACTATCATCACTCCTAAAAAAGACATGTGTAGATTCCATATTCTGCAAAGCTGAAGGCAACATTTCTCATCTATAAATGGCATTTACTATTTATGTATCAGTGAGCCTATTTTTATGTATATTGTAACTTTACTGTTTCCAATTTGCTTTGATAATTTTGTAGGGTCTCGTATTTCTCTAAACCCACTGCTATGAATGGGATGTGACACAAGGTCAATTTTTAAGTGAAGTAAAGCTGGTTTGAATTAAGTTTTCCTTCTCCTAGACTGGTTGCCTAACCAAGAATAAAGAACTCAGTCTGCCCTTATGTTTACTCATAGTTGGGGGTAGAACAGTCCGATGGTTTTTTAACAGCTTATCAACCCTTTTAATGCCAAATTAAGTCATTTTGATAAAAGTGTCAAACAATTCAGTTTAGTATTAAAATAGTTTTTTGTTTATACACAGTTAAATGTCAAAACAATTCTATTTCAACCAATTTGGGGTTCCTCGTGGTATAATGGTTAAAGCGCTGAACTGCAGGATTGGAGTAAGCAAGTTCGAACTCCAATTATTTTCAGACAAATACCCTGGGGAAAGGTATGAACCCTCTTATCCTTCCAGCTATGGGTTAAAGAGTATCACTACTGTTCTTTTTGAAAAATGGCTCTGGCATTAAATAACCTACAAAGGTTGATATGCAAAGAACCCAAATGAACCCATTCAAACAATACAGTTTAGCATAAGCAAACAGTTTAATTGTCAAAAACAGTTCTATTTCAAACAATTCAGTTTAGTATGAGTATAAATTTTTGTTTAACTCAGTTAAATGTCAAAACAGTTCTATTTCAAGTAATTCAGTTTAGCATAAATACACAGTTTAGTTCTATTTGACCCATAGATAGGACCCTATCAGGTGCCACCACTCCAGGCCACAGTGGACCTGGGAGTGATGGCAGTGAAGGGGTACTCCGCATTCCCCAAAGCTCCACCATTACTGGAGCCTCACCATCAGATTGTTTAGTGTCATATCCAGGACACTCATTGGGGGAGTCTTAACTCTCTGCAGAGATGTAGTTAGTGTATTCTGCTGCCCCAGGTAACTGGGCCAGGAGGAAAAACAGTTGGATTCATACCTTTCCCAGAGGTATTAGCACCATATGAAAAGCAAGTAGCCTTGATCAAGATTTGAACACAGGTCATGGCTAAGTTATATGTACCTATATGAAAATGAGCTCTATAGACCATAAACTGACCTATAAAACTTTGTATTCCAGAAATAAATACATGATTAACACTAAACTCTTTTTGTGAGTACTTATAAGTTCATGAATGTCATTGAGAGGTTAATATTTATGAACTCCTTAGTGGTTATCGCTATAACTGCAAATATATGCATTTACTGAACCTCTCCCCAATTGGCAGGATGTGACACAAAGTCAATTTTTAAGTGGAATAAAGCTGGTTTGAATTGAGTTTTCCTTCTCCCAGACTGGTTGCCTAACCAAGGTTAAAGAACTTGGTCTGCCCTACTATTCACCCATAGGAATTCTCATGTAACTATAACTCATAAAAAAAGCACATCATAAGTTTTTTTTTTTACGACATACTCTTGAAATATCCTTAAAATACCCTCTTTGAGAATAAAGTCATTTCTACATCAATTTTTTACTAAATGATGATTTTGTGGGGTTTGCATTCACACTCTTTTAAAAGAAATTCAACCATGAAATTCCACACCATATCAAAAGAGGAGATGCCTCGAACCAATGGAAAATTCCCTGAATGCTGAATGTCAAGGAGACTTTTTGGAAAAAAAAATTAGTTCATTGTTAATTTCTTTCCTGGCAAAAACAACTTAATACTTTTTGTATATCTGGTACATCCGCTGCATAATAAATTACTGCAAAGGTAATAATGCCAGAAGCCTTTTTTTTTAATTTGAGAAGCATTAGATAACCCTGTTGTCATAAATTTCATCCATATGTATACAATCTATAATTAATTCTTTCTTTTATTACTATCTCTTGAAGAACATCTAGAATCTTTTATGGACTCCTTGTGTTTCTGGAAACTTCTCTTGAGAAAGTCTGTCCCGAAGAAAATAATCCCAAAGATAAATTATTCATTAAATTCATATAATCTGTTTATACTATAGATGAGCTAATTTGGAAACGGTTCCAGAAGCCATTTTTGATTTGAGCAACGTTAGATAACCTTGCTAGTTGTCACAAAAATGCACTTATATACATAGGTGATATATTCAGCTGAAACTGACATTTCTATAATAATCCTAGTGTGTAGGAAACACCTGCTTCTTGACTGTACCCTCCTTCTTCTATTCTAGTTCAATAGAAAGGAATCAATACCAGAAAGTGATGTCGCCTGGAGCAGGTTGGAATTATTGCCTTCGCCAACTAACCAGTATTAAGCCTTATGTGTTGGCTATTGTTAGTTTTAGAACAGCGTAGAAAAAGAGAGCTGCTGATTCAATATACGCTGTTTGGGCTGTTGGCACATTCTGGCTACAGTCTTGTATAATCATTGTCCCAGAACATAATACTGAATGGATTCAGAATCCAGGAATCTATAAAATTTGATATTTCTTTCGCTATATCAAAACATTTTCTTTTTTTCTTTTTTTTTATCAACATTTATCATTGAGGAGAAGATTGTATTCTGTAATGTGAATGTATCTGATAATATTTCCTGCAATTTCCAATGTTATTTTCAATATATTTGTTTATCAATAACAAGTAATAGTATTAAGAGTTATTTTCACTTGGCAGTTTTCTTTTCTTTTCCCTTTTTTTAAAACTTTTCTCATAAGTAATAAGTAGTTTTCATTTGGGGATTGTATCGAATAGAAATATCAACCTCTTGGACATTTCATTTTGTTCTTACTTGAATATTGTAATCAAATCTATTTTATTAAAGAAAACAGGCTTTCAGAATATAAGTAAATATAGATATAATTATACTGGTACATCTGAGAACAGCATATACAAATAGGAATTTATTTATTGATATGTACTGATAAATATTTAAATAGATGTATACATAATAATTATATATAATTATAATATGCATACAAATATTATAACATTGGGAAACATACATAGATGCATATCTATCGATATATATATATATATATATATATATATATATATATATATATATATATATATATATATGCACTAAATAGATATTCACTCACATATATACACCTTCATTGATATGCTTATATATAAACGAGAGAGAAATGGAAATAAACCCGACACTATGTAAATACAAAATACGAAAAAACAAGATGTTCAGAAGATATATTTATTTATATATGAATAATATATCATTGCTTAATGTTTCAGTTTTTTTAAACCATCTTCAAGGCGATGTTAGTAGATGATGTTTGTCTCATCCAAAAGGATTTTTCTCACCTCCAGCAAATACGTTACACTTTTTACTATAAATAAATGAATAAATTCTAATTAGTTCATATGAATGTTCTCATTTTTTCTTCACAAAATAATTTTTCGGATGAGACATAATAACATCGCCCGAAAGGTGGTTTCAAAAATCGAAAAATTAAACATTAGCATATTATTTATATATAAGCAGATACATTCTTTGAATATTTTATTTTTTCTTATATAAGTACTTTTGTATCTGTTATATTTACATTGAATAAATATACATACATATGTACACTTTTATTGCTATATATATATATATATATATATATATATATATATATATATATATATACGCACACTAGCCATATTACCTGTGTTTTGTTGCAGCATATTTTTTTAAAGATAGGTCTTCAGTTTGCCTTGATGCCAAAAACTAAAAGGCAACAACCTACCTTGATTGATTTCGGCTTCACATTTTGGTATACATATACTCCCCACACCCATCTACCCATTCAATAGACCCTGAGTGATCCAATATGAAATAAAGACTGTCCCCATATATTGCTATCTATATATGTTCACGTTTATGGTTTTGTTATAATAATCTTCCACAAAAAAATTCTCATTATAGAATTTTTTATTTATTTAACGGCTTCGAATTAAAGTTACATACAAAACTATTGTTAATAAAGATGAAAAGAAAACAATAAAACCAAAAAATGAATAACACAGGACAGTTATTAGAATCTTTTTAAAATCCTGATGCAAACTATATATTACATGACTGTGATAAACTCCACTTGTTAGTACATATAATACATATTACACTTTGATCAAGTGTATTATACAATTTACAGTGTAGGCTGTTTTTAGGTTTCCTTAGTTGTGGAAACATGCACAGAAATTCACATTTATTCATATACACACATTCACACACAAACACACACACACATATATATATATATATATATATATATATAAAGGTTGTTCAAAAAGTCCTAAGCCTCACCTAAATTTATCACACACCTCTTTCATTTATATGGGCTTTACCTGCACAGAAATTAAGACAAAAATCTAAATTCCTATTTCTAGTTTTATAAGAAGTGGTAGTACGTTGTCACAACAGAAATGTTCAACTCTGGTTTTTCATTCTGGTTGAGGCTAAGAACCTTTTAAACGAACCTCATATATATATATATATATATATATATAATCATTGCCATCCAGTCGCAATGACTGCATGGATTTCCCTGAGTCTCTCCATCCATCCCTATCATCCACGCCTCCCAGAAGGTCCTCCAAACTTCATCCTGTGTCAGCACAGAGCTTATATATATATATATATATACGAGGATCATTAAATAAGTTTCCAGACTTTTTTCGCATGGGCACTTTTATTGATAGTACACACATGAAACTCTAGTCCCCTTCCAATTGCTGCTGTAGCTGTTCATTTGAACCTGAAATCATAAAAATTGGCCAGTCATCTCATAAGATGTATAGCAATAAGATACTGAATTTTCAAGAGTCTACGACAAAGTCAGGAAACTTATTGAATTCACCACGTATATATATATATATATATATATATATTGGCCTATTGACCACATGGGTAGAGTGTTCACCAATGGTCTAGGAGACCAGGGTTCAATCTCAGGTCAAGTCATACTCAAAAAATGGTACTTGATGCCGCCTTGCTTAACACTCAGCATTATAAGGTATGTATTAAGGGTAAAGTGGAGCAATCTAGGGAGAGAGTAGCACCTTTCCCTACACCTCAGTGTAGTAACTGTTGAAAAGGGAGCCTTCAGGTCGACCTTGACTACAGTTGCCAACTTTACATTACTTATATATATATATATATATATATATTATGTACTTTTAAATTCTGTGACTTAAAAAGACTGGGTTCTTTTGCTTTGATTAGGCAACCAGTATAGAGAAGGAAAACTCAATATTCAAGCCATTCATCATAACCTGCCTGTGGCAGAGAGACTGGATAAATACATTCAACCTTTTTAGTTACAGTGTATTTGTTTAACATTTTCATGTTAGACTCTTATTTAACATAATAAAAATATCAATTGATTATAAGGATCTTAGTTTTTTTTTTAACTTCCAGATCCCAGCACCAACACACTTTCCTTAAGGGCTCTGCATATAAACGGCATTTAAACTTCTTATATATGATAGTTAATCTTGTCCTCCATTTTTATCCATTCATCACTTCTCTCAGCCTCTTGTCTGAAACAAGCCTGTCATCTGGAATTGTAGAATACATCGACTGCATCTTCGCAGAGAGATAAGCCCCCTCACCACCAACAACAACAAGTGTCCTTGATATGACATCAAACGATCTAATAGTCAGGTTCCAGTCCTTGAGCTTTGGGGAATGTGGAGTACTGCTTCATTGTGATTACTCTCAAATCCATTCTGACCCAGCAGATCAGTACCTATTAGAGCCCTATCAATGAGTCAAATAGAACTTTTTAACCATTTAACTGTGTGTAAAAAATGACTGATGTTGTATAGAATTGTTTGTGTTCAATAAGAATACTTAAAACCATTTGTGTTCAAACTAATGAGCTCCAGGTCATTTAAAATGTTACCAACAAACTATTTGTTTACAGATCATATACATTCAATAGATATATCTATAAACAGGATTTGGCATTAAATAACTATCAAGGGTTGATATGCCATTAAACCCAACCAACCAACCTATCTGAAGTTTTTGTATACAACTGAAATTTTTAGTTACAAATTTAAGGAGAATGAGATTTTAGAAAATTAGCTGATATATATATGAGTTTAAACAACTCATATATATATATATATATATATATATATATATATATATATATATATGAGTTGTTTAATTCCTAATACACAAGAGTCATTCAATGAATAAGATGAATTTTACCTAAGGAGTTAGTAATTGAATTGTCTGTTTACAATTGTACTTTTTTTCAAGGAAAATCTATTGTGAATACTGTAGGTATGAGCAGCTTAACTAATTGCTTCACCCCAAGTCATTCCCTGGATTGTCTGAGGCTCACAGTGCCAAACCTATGTTGAGCATATTTGTAAACATTTTTGGACTAAAACAAGTTTCTCCATACACATTATGCATTCTTCTGTAAATTTCACATGGTTTGCACTTCTCAACCAGTAAAAAATTGATGACAGTCCTCTGTTCAAGCCTAGAGCATTCTGTTTGATTTGCCACCATTTTGAATGGCCTCAAAAGAAATAGATTAAAATAATTCTTGCTACAAACCAATTTTTTACCCAGTTGGCTGGGGCTGTAGAATACACTGACAGCAACAAGTGTCCTGAATATGATACAAAACAATCTGATTGCAATGCGGGAGCTTTGGGGAATGCGGAGTACCCCTTCATTGCTTGCTCCCTGGTCCACTCTGGCACGGAATGGTAGAACCTGATATGGCCCTATCTATGGGTTAAATAGAACTAACTGCATACTTATGCTGAACTGAATTGTTTAAATTAGATCTGTTTGACTAAACTGAATGGCTTGAAATAGAACTGTTTTTGACAATTAAATTGTGTACTCATGCTAAACTGAATTGTTTGAAATAGAACTGATTATTTATTTAAAAATGGATTTGACATTAAATAACCTACAAAGGTTGATATGCCATAAAACCCAACCAACGAACAAACCAATTTCAAACAATGCAGAGTTTACTTTTATGGAAAAAAATTTTGAAAATAATGTATTTTGCAGTCCTCCCCCTAAAATTCCCTTAATTTATTGAATGACCCTCATATAATATATATATATATATATATATATATATATGCTGGTTAGAATTCAGTCCTATAAGTACCTCCAAACCACAAAATCTACAGATCTCAATGCAAAAAAAGGCAAAACAATCTCACAACATATAAACAAATATAGAAATAAGGTAGGCTAATAACTCATGGCTCTGAGTTTCAGATCTTCAATCATCAGGTGAGCTGGTAATCCACGCACCCAACATACGGTACATTTTTATATACTTTTTGAGTTATGAGATAACAACTTGGGTAAGTTACGTGACTTTATCTGGTGTCAAATTAGAAAGCAAATATTTTCTGTCATGACACCATCTCACCACCTGTGTGTGTGTATATATATATATATATATATATATATGGGTGTGTGTGTGTGTGTATATATATATATATACATATCAGTAATAGAGCATCTAGATTAAGATAGCAGAGACACAGTCAGCAATGCTTGGTGACTGTGTGTTTGGTCTGAGGATTTCATAAAGGAGAAACTATTATCAAGCACCAACGAACTTGTACATATGTTATCCTAATTTTGATATATATATATATATATATGTATGTATGTGTATATATATATATATACATATACAGACATGAATATACTTTATACTGATATATTTATCCCTATTCATGCACTTTTGTATATATATATAAATATATATAAAAGTAAAATTGGCGACCATAGTCAAGGGTGACCCAAAGGCTTCCTTTTCAATAGCTACTACACCAAGGTGTAAGGGAATGCATTACTCCTTTCACTGGATTGTTGCACTTTACTCTTGATCCTTACCTTATAATGCAGAGAGTTAAGCAAGGCAGCATCAAGTAGCATTTTTTAAGTCTTTGATATGACTCGACCTGGGATCGAACCACAGTCTCCTGGACCACTTGCAAACACTCTACTCATTAAGCAATGGCCTGGTTACATATATATAGTGTGATTTTGTATTAAGAATGTGACAATATGTTTTTTCTTTTATTTTAAAGAAAACAAAAATGAATGAATAACCTGTGTCAGATTTATCAAACCCATTATTCTTCATTTCTTTCTTTTGTTTCTTTTAATTCTTTTAACACATTTCATTATCATTATCCTGTTATGCTGCTAGCATGGATCTCGTTCACACTCTCTTGCCACTCGTCTCTATCATCCATCACTCCTGGCAGGTCTTCCTGGCTACCTTCTGTATCAGCACAGAGCTGTTGTATGTAGGCTCTAGCAGGTCATCCAAGGGGTCCATAGGAATACATCGCTTATGAGTTTGTCCTTACTTCTCCAGCAGTGTCCCACATGTCTGGGTCATCTAACTTGGATAGTTTTCTTGATGTGTGGTAAGTAGCTGTACAGCTGCTGTTTTGAGGGATGTCGCCTCCAGAACTTGTTCAATACAGCTCACAGCATTCTTGTTTAATTACCATCAAGCTTTTTCTCGATACGTTTAGTTAGCATCCATGTACTGCATCCATATAGCTGTATTAACACGACCGCTGCTTGGAAAAAATTGTATTTTAGTTTATCAGTCAGGTCTGACTTCAGTATGACCAATAGCCTATCAATAGCTGTCCATGTGTTTGCTAGTCACGTGTTGATGTCTTTCTCAGTTGATGAGACACTGCTTCTGAAGTAGGTGAACTAGTCCACTCAACGCACTTTTTTATGTGGAGATGTCAACTCTTTAATTAAAGCACATGTATTCCATCTTGTCTGTGTTGATATGGAGGTCTAAGCCAGCAGCTGCTCATTCCAGATTATGTAGCAGGCATTCGGCTTGGGTGGGTGAATTGACCAGAAGCATTATGTCATCAGCATACTCCACGTCCATAATGTTTGTGCAAGGTATCCTTTGCTTTTTTTCCTTTGCCAGCTTGAAACAGTTTTCTTTCATTAAATCTATAGATGTTCCAAGCATGTAGTCTAGGTAGATAATACACAGGGATGGTGCAAATGTGTCTCCTTGCAGCACACCTGCCACAATGTCAAAGTAGTCTGTCTCCATCCGATGAGCTGACTTTTACTTTCATGTTTTTATAGAGCATCATTATGGCTGCAATAGTTTCTTTGGGGATATCATTGGTGAGAATTATTTACTCCATCTTCCCTCTGTGCATGGAGTGAAATACCTAGGAGAAGTTGACAAATAATATTGTTGCCTCAAGGTCTTTTTGCACAAACACCTAGAATTCAACAAAATTCAGTCAAAATTTGTGATGTCATGGATCGATTTCTTTGAAAGCCATTTTGGTTCTTCCTTAGTATTTTCTCAATTTTAGGTTCTATGTGGTTGTGTTGTAGAACATTGTAGATCTTGGCCACTATAGATTTAAATGGAGGCTATAACTGGGTAGTTCTTGGTTATTCCGAGGTCACCCTTCTTAGAGAAAGGGAGGATGCATCCCTTTGTCCATCTGTCTATTGTGTTCTGGTTATATATGGCGTTACAGTATCAGAGCAGTATGTCGTTGAATTCCCTTGTCTTCCATACTTCTGGGGTATTTCATTAAGTCCTGCTACTTTCCTATTTTTAATTTTTCTTTATATTGAGTCCAGTTCTTCTTGCATAACCTGTCCTAGTTTGATGTATTGTTGATTACTAATAATTTTTGTGGTTGGTTCATCCATTACTTTCGAAGGTTTTCCAAGTAGATTCTCAAAATGTTGTTTCCACAGGTATATTCATTCTTCTTGGCCAGCAACTTTCACTTTAGCTTTCACAGTACTTTTGCTTCTGCTCACTTCGTTTACCATTTGCCATGCTATCCTAGATCATTTATCTTCCACCAAGTCTCTAATCTTATTGATCTGATTTTGTATGTATTCTGTTTATTCTTTTAGGTATATGTTAGTAAATTTGTTTTGTGCCTTCTTAAGTTTCTGAGTATTGATATTGGTTGGGTTCCTCCTATTGCATAGGGAAGCAATTTTTCTAACTACTAATGTCTCCCACAAGACTCTAGGTTTAGCTCTTTGTTTAGTTTGTTTAGTTGGTATGCATTCTGCTGCCGCTTCTAAGTGGGCATTGACGAAGTTCTCATATTCCTCATTCAAAGTAGGTGTTTCTGATATCTCCTGGAGTGCATCAAATTTGTTTCTTAGTGTTAACCGTATATTTATCTTTAATATCCCTGTTGTTAAGAAGGAACCAGTTATAGTGTATGGTTGTGGTTGTTTGGGCTACATTCCTTCATAGGCCCAGTCGTATCTTTGCCGTGACAATTTGGTGATCAGAGGACACACCCTCAAAGGAAGAATTTGCCTCACAGTTCAATACGTTATTATTCCATTTCTTATAAATGAGGATATAGTTGATCTGTGCTTTAGTGCTATTTGCAAAGGTGTAGGTCCTTAGTTTTCCCTTTCTTTTCTGAAATTTATTATTAAGCCAAGTTAATCTATTTTCTAGCATGAAATCTGTTAGATGTTCCCCATAAAAATTAATTCCCCAATTTTAGTCTAAGGTATATATATATATATATATATATATGTATGAACAGCAATATATATTTATTTGTAATAACATAAATGCACACACACACACACACACACATATATATATATATTCTGATAAATATACATTTGTAAATTTATATGTGCATATATACATCTAGATATAGTTACATTTATATGATGAAGTGATGTCATTTCAGTGTATTTACATTGACATTGGATCAATAATACTTTTGTTCTTTTAT
Source organism: Sepioteuthis lessoniana (assembly GCA_963585895.1). Lineage (NCBI taxonomy): Eukaryota > Metazoa > Mollusca > Cephalopoda > Myopsida > Loliginidae > Sepioteuthis > Sepioteuthis lessoniana. Next base: position 45,183,211 of record OY757938.1, read on the forward strand.
TTTAAAGTAAAATGAAATAAAGATGAATAAGTAACATATGTCAAATATGTCAAAGAAAAAATCATTAACCTTCATTTTTTTTGTTTGTTCTTGTGGTTCACTGTTTAATTTATTTTATGACACATTTCCTTTCAAATCAAATACACTTGCTTCCCTTAGATATCACACACACAGATAGATAGATACGTTATTTATGAAGCACTTTTGCTTCAATGTGGCACAAGGCCGAATGAATGGGGCACCCAATGAGACTCGAACTCACACAGGTAGATAGATACATATGTACACACATACTGGATGAGGCTGATTAGCATAGCACTAATATCCTTAATAAAGGTATGAATCCAGTTATTCTCCATCCAGCTATTGGTAAATAGTAGGGCAGAGTGGATTCTTTAGCCTTGGTTTGGTAACCAGTCGAAGAGAAGGAAAACTCCAAACTCAAACCTGTTAAACTCTGCTTAAAAAATTGACCTTGTGTCACATCCTGCTTATACAGAGGGGTTGGGTATATACATTCATTTATAAAATTCCCAAATAATGAGGAGCTAAGCATCAAGAAATCTATGTACACAGGCACAAGGTCAATTTTTTATGAAGAATACAGCTTAACTAAGTTTGCTGTTTAGATTTTCCATAATGTGGAAGTGACAGCTGTGATTAAAATTTTAATATTTGATAACAACATTTGGCTGAAAAGTTCATAGGCTGACTAAGATATTCTTATGGAATGTCTCCAAAGGAGGTTTATTTTTCAACATAGTCCTCCTTTTGGTCTACACCTTTCTTCCATTGGTGTTGCAGTTCTTGTATCTCATTAGTCAAAAAGTCCTCAACAGCAGATATGATGTCATCATTGACCTTTTCAGCCTACTCTTGTATATATATATATATATATATATATAAGTTGGCAGATGTAGTCAAGGGTAACCTGAAGGCTCCCTTTTTATTAGCTGCTACACCAAGATATAGGGGAGGGCACTACTCCTTTCCCTGGATTGCTCCACTTTACCCTTGATACATACCTTATAATGCTTAGTGTTAAGCAAGGCGGCAGTAAGTAATATATTTTTAATCTTTAGTATGACTCGACCTGAACCCCAGTCTCCCTGGTCATTGGCAAACACTCTATCCACTCGGCCAATACGGAAATTAAATTCATATATATTATATATATATTGAAATTATATATACATTGATGAAAATGTACACGAAAATCACAAGGTCTTCAAAGGATGATTTTATCTTTTTAGTTATTTGCTAATGTTTCATATATATATATATATATATATATATATGTTTTTATGTAAATTTATTTTACTATATTTATAAATAATGAGTGCTCAATATTGTTGATAATCATATTACCTCACTAACTTTTATAACTTTGTTTTATAAGGGTAAGTCAAAGATTTTTCAATATTCTAGTATATGCTAGCTTGCAGATGTATATCACATGACCAAAGTAGTTCTACCTGTGGAAAGTACTTGTCATGGTTGGTTGCATTATGCTAGTTGGTATGCCCACATAATGTGCATTGCTTCAGTCAGTGTGAAAGTTACACAGAATATGCAACATGGTCTAATTTCCAAATTTAAAGAGTTTGAACTCAGCCATAATACCGAGGAAGCAACCAAAAATATGTCGTGCAAAAGATGATACTATAATTAAACATAATAAAGTAACTAGATGATTCAAGAAACTTTGCTCAGGTTGAGAGAACCTTAATGATCAAGCAAGCCAAAGATATCTAGGTGAACCTCAAAGCCTTCAAGACAAATCAAGGAAGTAGCTCTCAGAGAGTATCAGGTGAACTTAGCATTTCACAGGTCTGTGTGATTTGTCTCCTTCAAAACCTTGGCAAGGTAGGATAGGATAAACAAAGAGTCAATGCTACTTGGTGACTATATACAGTTGGTCTGACAATCACCAAGGCAAGACGTTAACGGTTACTAAGTTCTATCAATTTTTTGTCTATGATATTCTAAATTATATATTTTGTCTATGCTATTCTAAATTATATTATATATATATATATATATATATATATATATATATATATATAAATTTATTTCCATCCTGTTATAATATAAGCATATAACAGAATGGTAATAAATTTATAATCCTAATGTGACCGGTTTTGTTTTTTGCTTAAAGAAATTATTGCTCTGTAATGTCAGTTACATTGAACTCTTTACCAGGAAAATTTAAATGTTCACTGTTGAATGTTTTTTTTTGTCCTGGTGGAATTACTCCCAACTCTGGTTTAACTGGACCAAATAATACTATATGTACATATATATATATATATATATATATATATATATATATATATATATATATATAAACTTTTCAACTATAAGACATATTAATACTGGCTCACAAGAAGATCAGCAACTGGAAACCCAGTTGAGGGTTTTTATCCAGTTTTTATTCAGTCTTAAAGTTAAAAATATTGTATTATTGCCCTGCATTTTTATTTATTCAGCACTGTATTTCACAGATTAAATAATGCCTTTTGTGTTCAATTTTAATCATAATGGTATATATATATATATATATATATATATATATATATATATATATATATATATATATATATATATTGTTCATTTTTTATGATACATTGTGTTTTAAATTACTTTAACATACTTTCACCTCATATGTATATGTACATATATGTGTGTGTATTTCTATATATATATATTTATATATATGCATATATATATATGTATATATACATGTGTGTATGTAGGTGTGTATATATGTATATATACATGTGTGTATGTAGGTGTATATATATGTATATATACATGTGTGTATATATATATAAGCAACATTCATAAAAGTTTCTGAGTGATAGTGAAAGTCTGGCATTACTGTCTTTAATCAAAAAGATCTCTCATAAATTAAATTGATACATAGATATGAATAGTGACACATATAATCACATATAAATACATCGGTGTATTTTTATGAGTATTGATGTATAAGTTTACATGTAGATATATTAACACATTTGTATATATAAGATGATGTCATCTAAGTATATTTCTGTTGACAATGTAGAAATATTTTAAGTTTAAAATAAAAATGAATGGGTAACCTATGTCAGATATGTCTAAACAAAATCTTTTCTTTTTTCCTTATTCTTCTTAGTATGTGTTTTTTTGTATTTTTCTTAGTATGGTTCTATTATTGTTCATTCACTTATGATAGATTGTCTTTCAAATTATTAATACTTTCACCTAACATGTGAGTAAGAGCATATATATATATATATGTGTGTGTGTGTGTGTGTGTTGTGCTTAAATTTATATATATATATATATATATATATATATATATGTGTGTGTGTGTGTGTGTGTGTGTGTGTGTGTGTGTGTGTGTGTGTGTGTGTGTGTGTTGATATAGAGAGAGATGGATTAGTACATATCTAATGCAAATACATTTCAGAATTAATTAATGTTTCTGAAAGAGTGTAAAAGTTAAGCAATTCTAACTTTAATCAAATGTATCAATTTTTTTTTAATATCACCAGTTCTTGATAAAAAAAAAAAAAACAAGCAAACAAGATTTTACATTAGATTTTTAAAAAATTAATCAGTTTAAGTAGAAACAAATACAAGAGCTGTCATTAGAATTTCTTTTAGAAAAAAGCACATATAATTTGATTTTTCATATCTATTATCAATTTTTGTTTTTATATATTATCTGTCTGTCCAGCAAACTGACTGAACATAGTACTCACTTTAAGCTTGATCAGTTTCAAATGATAGCAAATACCATTTTTGGTGTGGTTACTAGTTGTTGGTTACAATTGGTGCTAGAAAAGATATCTAGTTGAATCCCCACTCACCTTAGTCCAATATTAGCATAAGTATATCCATTGATACACTGAATGAATGAAAGAAAAGACAAGATAAGCTCATTTACACATATAAAAACATTTAATACAATATATAGTAAACATGCCTGGAGTATGACAAGAAAACACTGATGGGTCCTGACAGATTAAATGTGCACATAATTCCATAGACAAGCTGTATATAAAAAGCTGTACTGAAAATGATAAAAAGTTTTGTCTTCATATATATATATATATATATAATGATTATGAAAATAATTCCAGCACAATCAAGAACAAGTCTGTCTAGGTTTCACCAAATGGCTCTTCAGGAACACACTGGCAAAGTGGGTTAGGATAAAATACATTTTATTGATTAAAAATAACCCTCATCTATACAAAAATTAGCATTAAAAAAATACTTTATTTGAAAAACCGACAAAAAAATTTTTTTTCCTTTACCTATGTTGAACAATTTTTATCAATCCTTTTATCCACTGATTAACCAATTTTTCCTATGTCAGCAAATATTAAATATTTCTGACCTTTGGCAAAGCAATTCCTTTGGTTTATTATATATAGCTATGGTACATATAATATTACATTTTAGCTTAGGTAATTCTGTCAATGTTTTTTCTTTTGATTAGACATACGTGCTGGTTGATTATTTTCAAGTAGCACGTGTGTTTTTCGTCTTTTCTTTTTTTACTGAATGTTTTTTTCCAGATATCAGTATGTAGAATTTGCAAATTGTACAATCTGGGATTTTTTCATACCAACAGAATTATAGATTAGATATAAAGATTAATATATATATATGTATATATAATAACAGTGTATGGTTGTGACTATCTCAGTGGGTTTGTGACAGATCAAATGCAGTATAATTTGGAGAATGCTCAATATCTGTGATAGAGCTATTATACAATAATAATAATAAATAAATATATATTAGTTTTTATATATATTTAATAGCATGGATGCTTATCTGCGACCAAAGGTTTCATGCCATCTTATTACGAAAATCATCAGGTAGAGAAAGAAAGATATTAAAGAAATAAAATAAAATCGAAAAATACAGTCAGGCAAATGTTTATGTAAATATTTGCCAGACTGTATTTTTCAATTTCTCCAATATCTTTCTCCAATATCTTTCTTTCTTAGAAGGATTTTAGAAGTATTTTCTTATAAGGATTTTAGAAGTTTTTTTTTTTTTCAATTCAAGCAAGATAATCATTTGAATAACTTGTTTCATAGAATCATTGTTTTATTTCTCCAAGACTTCTGCAATTGAAACTCATTGTTATCCCAGGTATGACATTAAACTGTATCTGATGGTGAGGCTCCAGTCTTGGAGGTTGGAGAATGTGGAGTACCCCTTCATTACCATTCTGACCCAGATTGATAGTACCTGGTTGGGTCACATCTATAGGTCAAACAGAACTATTCCCTCATTCACTAAGAATTATTATTTGTTATTTGATACGATACAGTTGTATGCAAACTGTTCATATTCGAAAGGAATACTAGATAACTAGAATTACTAATGTTAAATAGAATTACTTTAAACCATTTAACTGTGTGCAAGCAAATGATTAATATCAAATAGAAGTATTACTGTTAGAGAGCAGTGCTTGAAACCATTTAACTGTGTGCAAACAAATTATCAATACTAAATAGAATTATTACGGTTAGATAACAATACTTGAAACTAATTTAGTTGTGTGCTAACAAATGAGCTCTAACTCATTTAAAAATAAGCTTAAGTATAAAGTATTCACTTCAAAATTATATATATGCCATTAAACCAAATAACTAATAACCAAACAAAACTCCAACTACCTATTTTTAAGTTTATATAGGTAATTTATCATTATGTACTGACTTACTTGAACTAGTGATATCATCTTGGTTGTTGTAGTTATAAAGTTTTGACTGTTATATCCTCCAGCCTTTTGCCAGTGTTTATCATAGTCAGTAAACTTAGTAGGATTTTCAACCAAACCCTTAATTCAATGCTTGGGTGAAGATCAGTGGTTTTCAAACTGTGGTCCAAAATGAATCGGCAATGTTATCAAGGATCAGCAGATCTCCAAGAGTATTTTGAAAATTTGTACACACTTGTTAAAATTTAGTTTAAACAGCAACCACTCCCAAAATTCTGGCTTAGTGTTGCTTCTGACTATCCATTGTTATTTTAAAAGGCAGTCAAAATGCTGTTGCTTTTTACAACCACAAATTTCTATTACTCGTTAATAGTACACACCTATGAAAATTTAGTTTAAACAGCAACCGCTCCCCAAATTCTGGTTTAGTGTTGCTTCTGAGTATTCATTGTTATCTCAAAAGGCAGTCAAAATGCTGTTGCCTTTTGCAACAATATATTTATGCAAAATCTCATTTTCAGTAATTTGATGGCCAAATACAGATCTAGACTTGTTGTGCAAAGTGAATTGTGTGTATCTTTGTCAAAGATATCACCAATTTCTGCCTGGCAAGGCAAGTACCTCTCTCTCACTAAATGTCATTACTCAGTGCAAATATTGGATTTGATTTTCATTAAATACGTTTGGTAAATTTCATTTTTATTTATATAGAGGTCCACAAGATTTCATCTTTATTCATATAGAGGTCCACAAGATTTCATTTTTATCTATATGGGGTCCATAAGATTTCACTTTTGTTCATAGAGGGGTTCTGAAGAGTTCATTTTTGTTTATGTGGGGGTCCACAATATTTCATTTTCCTTTATATGGAGGTCCACAAGATTTCATTTTTATTCATATAGAGGTCCACAAGATTTCATTTTTATTTAGATAGGGATCCACAAGATTTCATTTATATATATATATATATATATATATAAGTCCATAAGTTTTCATTTTATAAAAGGGGTCCACAAGATTTAATTTTTATTTATATAGGCATTCACTAGATTTCATTTTTATTCATATGAGGTTCCACAAGATTTCAATTTTATTTATATAGGGGTCCACAAGATTTCTATTTTTTTATAAATATATTGGGGTCCACATGATAGATGCTGAAATAGAAACTGGTTCTGGTTCCAAAAATTTGAAAACCACTTGTTTAGATGATCCTCATTTTACTGTAAAATTTACTGTTATTTATTTTGCCATAATGTCTTAAACTTTCCTCTTGAAAATTTTATCAAAAAAAAAATCTTATCTTAAAAAAAGAATGACATCCTGAACAGAAAAGCAACATTCTATTGAAGGGACAATAAATAATTATCTCACCTAGAGAATTAGTATATCCATTTGAGGCTTTGTAAGACATCACATGACAGTCACAGAAGCTCATTCTCTACCTCTAATTGAATGGGTCCTTTGGACTGAAGATATGTTATCTCTGACCCTGCCAAGCAATGGTAAAACCTCATGGCTATATTACGAACACTAAGTTTTCTTATTTTGTCAAAATGTCATAAGGTGTTATGAAAAAAGATATTAGAAATTGAATATTATTTATTTTATGACATCTTTAAAAGAAAAAAGCTTGCAAAATATATTTTTAAAAATACTGTATTCATTTTATGACACCCTTAAAAGAAAAATACTAGCAAAATTTAGTGTTCTTTATTTTTGTCAGAATGTCTAAATTTTTCATGATGAAAGCAAAGATCTTAAAAATTGAGTATAATTTATTTTATGACATCTTTAAAAAAAAAAAAAAAAAGGCAAGCAAAATATATAAAAAAATATAGCATTCATTTTATGACATCCTTAACTGAAAAGGATTTTATGACATTTTATGACATCCTTAAAAGAAAAACAACATACTAACAAAATTTAGTGTTCTTTATGTTGTCACAATGTCTAAACCTTTCTCTATGAAAGAAAAGATCTTAAAAATTGAATATTATTCATTTCATGACATCTTTAAAAGAAAAAACAGGGTAGCGAAAGATTGAGTAAAATACAGTATTTAACAAAATACAGCATTCATTTTCTGACATCCTTAAAAGAAAGAAATACTTGCAAAATCCAACCTTATTCATTTCATATTAGTCAATCCTAAATGACACTGCTTAAGCAATTCTCATCTCTACATTCATTGTGTATCTTTCCTGTAACTTAGTAGATTGTTTTGCTTTAAACTTGCTTTTCTTATGTCAATCAAATAAAACCTCTTCTCTTCACTGATTCGACATAAATACATTCCTTCTTGCCACAAATGTAATGGAGTCTGATTTGGAACTGAAACAAAATGTCTTCCACTTTCCATTACTAACTTAATTTTTTTTTTTTTTGTTTACTTATTTTTTTCTTTCTTTGCTTTAGCATTTCAAGTTTGAAAAATAAGTTTAGCAATATGGCTAAAAGTAAAAAAGAAAAAAAAGATGCTTAAAAATTTCCAACCTTAAGTAATCTTTAAAGTGTATCAGTTGAATGAATTAAATGAATGAAAGGGCAATGTTGTTTACTGCTTGTATTGGTGCATATATTTTTATCTTTATTTTTACCTTCTTTATTATCTTGCATTTGTGGGCATTAACTATAAGATCATTCCTGGCATAATGAAGCACATTACGGTTAAAATGCATCATTTAACTGTTGCTCCTTTTATTTCCTTTTCCTCAACCATAAAAGCATTAGAACCAATAATTGTTTGCAAACGGCAAGGCTTTTCACAAGATACTTCATATTCTTAGTTGAATTACAGTCTTTCATTTTCCATAATGCCTGTCTATCTTTGCATTTCACTCTGTTTTAATAACCATCTATTTATTCATATCTCTCTGTTCTTCGCTGTATATGAGATATATCTGTCAATTCATATCCATTCATATATTTCAGCTCATACTTATCTATCCCTTCCTCCTCTTCATATAACTATTCATATTTCTTAGCCTCTCACTCTGTCCCTCTCTAGAGAGAGAAAGAGAGAGAGGAGTCCTCATGATGTAGTGGCTAATGTGCTGGACTTGAACATCAAAGGGAGTGAGTTCAAACTCCAGTCACTATCACATTCACATCCTGATCTCAACAGCTATGGATTAAATACAACCACTAATATTCTTCTACAAGAATGGCTTTGGCATTAAATAACCCATGGAGTTTATTTAAATAAAGAAACTTCTTTCTCTCTCTTTCTCATATATGTAAATATATATATATATATATATATATATATATAATGCTGGAAGAAAACATTGAGTTGCTATTAAGCTTAATGTTATATCACATCCTATTATAGTATTTATATCCTATTATAGTAGTTATATCAAAACTAATATTGAAAAAAAAGGGGAACATAATCTATATTAGCATTTAATAATTATTCCTTTGGGAAATTATAATGATCAAGCACATGCATGCACTTATTAATTTGCTAAGTGGATTGGAAATTGCTTTATTCTCTAAGTGCATTTTAAAAGTATAGTGCTAACAAAAATCTTGATATGATGTTGCTGTAACACACATACAAAAATCAGATTTTAAATTAAAAAATATATAATCCAAGGAGAAAATCCAGGGGGTAGGAGTATCCAATTTGAGTGCTCAATGCCAATAGCTATCAACGTATAATTAATTTGGGACTAAGAATACATCAAAACTCAATGTGCCAAGCCAAAAATATTTTTTATATAAAAAGAAAAAGAAAAAGTTCACTTAACATCTGATGATGGCCATCATGGACCAGAAATAAATTTATAATGCCACCAAAGAAATGATTTTTTCTTTTTATTTTCATATAAAAAAAAGGTAGGTGACACCAATAATAATCATTCAAATAGACAAGGAAAAACTAGAAATAGAAGAGTAATCTGGTTTAACCCGCCATTTTGCAAACTTACCAACATTAATATTAGTAAATACTTCCTAAACCTTCTGTATAAGCACTTTAATAGGGACAATCTATTAAGAAATCTTTTTAATAGGAACACAGTAAAAATTAGTTACTCTTGTGCAAAGAATATGCATAGTATCTTAAATAACCATAACAGGAGGTTATTAGACAAATTAAAAAGAAATAGTAGGACCACATGTGGCATCTTGTAAATCTAGAAGTAAAGAGGAATGCCCCTTGGACAGACAATGCAACTCAAAGAACGTCTTGTACCAAGCATGCATTTTCCCCATAGAACATAATATAGGTATCTCCTGTATAGATATCTCTGCTGGGAATTGGAAACAAGGACTGTATAACCACAGACATTCTTTCTCCAATCAGCGACTTAGAAACCCAACCACTCTATCTAAATATTTTTGGAAACTTAAGGATCAGGGGCTGACCCCCTCCCAAATAAAGTGGAAAATAGTCGGGCAGTCTTCAACTGTGAATAGCGTCAATGGTAGATGTAACTTGTGTATCGATGAAAAAATTAGTATAATTATTTTAAAGATTGCTGACTACTGTTAAATGAACAGGATGAGCTTATGTTTAAATGTAGACATAAAAGCAATTTTAAACTATCATGACTGGGGCCTCCGAGGCTCCTACTCTAGACAATAGCAGGGATATTGATGCTAGATGATTTTTATTGGAAATACTAGGATCATTAAATAAGTTTCCAGACTTTTTTCGTATGGGCACTTTTATTGATAGCACACACATGAAACTCTAGTCCCCTTCGAAGTAATCTCCTCCGGCTGCAATTCACTTGTTGTACCATTCCAACAACTTCTGGAAGGCCCCATGGAAGTCCTCTTGTGTGAGCATGTCAATGACCTTTATCACAGCCTCTTTCATCTTCTCAATTGTCTCATAACGACAGCCTCTGAGCTTAGGGAATAGCCAAAGGTCACAGGGAGCAAGATCTTGACTATAGGGAGGGTGAGGAACTGTCGATGCCCATCTTGGTCAAATAGTCTGTGACAAAGATAGAGTTGTTGACTGGTGTATTGTCCTGGTGGAGATGCCACTGACCTGATTTGAAGATTGCTAGCCTCTTCCAATGGAATCTCTTCCTGAACATACATACGTACAGACTTGGTACGTCAGGGGAGTCTCAGTTACATAATGCCTAAAACACTGGAGTGCAACCTCAAAGTATTCATGTAGAGACCAATGCCTCTTGTTACCTGCTCCAGACTATGCAGCAGAGATTTGCCTTGAGCTGGCATATTTGCAAGAAGCACTAGATCATCGGCATAGTCTGCATCAGTTTGGTTGGTTGATTGGTTGGTTTGTTTTATGGCATATTATTAACCCTTTCTGTGTCATTTAATGCTGAATTAGGTCATTTTGATAAAAGTTTCAAACAATTTAGTTTAGTATATGTATAGTATTTTGTTTACACATAGTTAAATGTCAAAACAATTCTATTTCAAGCAATTCAGTTTAGCATAAGTACACATTTTAGTTCTATTTGACCCACCCTATCAGGTTCTACTACTCTGGGCCAGAGTGGACCTGGGAGCAATGGCATAAGTTTAGCATAAGTACACATTTTAGTTCTATTTGACCCACCCTATCAGGTTATACTACTCTGGGCCAGAGTGGACCTGGGAGCAATGGCAATAAAGGGGTACTCTGCTGAAAAGATAAGAGGGTTCATATCTTTCCCAAGGGCATTACTCTGAAAAAGAACATAATTTCAATTCTGCTTATTTTGAGCTGGGGCTGAAGAATACACTGACTGCTTCTCTGCAGAGGGGTTAGACCCCACCAATGAGTGTTCTGGATATGACACTAAACAACCTGATGGTGAGGAGCTTTGGGGAATGTACTTATACAAAACTGAATTGTTTGAACTTTTATCAAAATGACTTAATTCAGTGTTAAATTACCCAAAAAGGGTTGATACACTGTAAAGCAACCAACCAACCAACCAACAACCAACCGAGCTGAAGCTCATTCTTTTGCACACAGTTAAATGGTTTCAAGTATTTCTAATTCAAGTAATTCAATTTACTACTACTTATTTGTTTGAACACAATTAAAGGATTTCAAGTATTGTTATATAATACTAACAATTTAACATCAGTCATTTGTTTGTACATATTTAAATAGATATACATATAAGATTAGTAAGTGAATAGTTTGTTAGTAATTTCATTTTTAAATCAGTTAAAATAGATTTGTTTGCACACTAGTAAGACTATTGTTTCTATAGTTAAGTGGTTCAATTATTAATATCCAATACTAATAAATCTATTTTGTAATTTGCTTGAAGCATTGCACAAATTATTTTATTTTATAGTATTAAATTAATTTAGAGGGCTATTAAAATTATTATTTATAATGATAATTTCACATTGCAGTAGACCTCTAAATTAATTCAATACAATAAAATAAACTAATAATTCTATTTGATATTAAACATTTGCTTGCAGACAGTCAAGTCGTTACAAGAATTGCTATTTAAAACTAATAATTCAATTGAATTTTTTCATTCATTTGCAAACAGTGAGATAGTTCCAAGTATTGCTATTTCACACTAACAATTCAATTAAACATCAGTCATTTATTTACAGTTAAATGGTAGAATAGTTCTCTATCTAATAATTCCTTAACACTAATTCTATTCAACTCTATTCATTTGTACACAATCAGATAAATCAAAGTACTGCTATGTAATACTAATAATTCAGTTTAGGTACAGTTAAGTGTTTCAAGTATCAATATTTAAAACTAATAATTCTATTCAATATTACTGATTCTTTTGCCCACAGTTGAATGGTTCCAAGTATTGCTATATATCATTAACAATTCAATTAGACATCAATCCTTGGTTAAACAAAGCTAAATGGTGACGGAGTTCTATTTCTAACCATTTTATTTAGCATAAGTCATTTGTTTGGCCACAGTTTAAATGTCAGACTTCTATTCGACCCATAGATAGAACCCTATCAGGTGCTACCACTTGAGGCCAGAGTGTACTTGGGAGCAGTGGCAATGAAAGGATACTCCACATTCCCCAAAGTTCCAGCATTACTGAACCCTCACCATCAGATGGTTTCAGGTCATATCCAGGACACTCGTTTGGGGCAGGGGTCTTACCCTTCTGCAGAGGAGCAGTTAGTGGATTCTACTGCCTCAGCTGACTGGGCTTGATCAATTTGTTTGAAACCGCATTTAACAGATTTGAATTCAGAGTTTTCCTTTATATATATATATATATATATATATATATATATATATATATATATATATATATATATGTGCTTCTTGTTTTAGATCCAACCTTCATTGAAATTAAGAAAAACATTAAAAATGATTATTGTTATAATGATACTGGATTGAGGAAGAAGTAAGTTTTTTTGTTTTTTTTTAATCATTAGAACACATCTTAAGCTCTAGCTTCATAGAATTAATTTTGAAATTAAATTTAATCTCTTAGTAACTACTGCTCATTAGATCAGCTCGGACATTAAAAAATCTTGCCAATAATCCTAAATTAATGAACATAAACTGCTTTAATTGAGCAGAGTTTTCTGTTTTATATTTATTGCTATTTAGTAATATGAAAATTGACATGCTCTTTTTTATTACAAATATCTTCATCCATGCTTGTCTTTCATATTCTCTTATAGAATAGTTCCCTGTATAAATGACAGGATTATTTTGGTATGGATTAGTACCTAATCTCTCTCTCTCTCTCTCTCTCTCTCTCTCTCTCTCTCTCTCTCTCTCTCTCTCTCTCTCTCTCCTTTTCCCCTTTCTCTTTCTTTTCTCCCTCTTTTTCTTTTTTCATCCTCTCATTCTCTTCTCTCTCATTCTTTTTCTGTCTTTCTTTCTTCCTTTCTCTTGTTTTCCTCTTTTTTCATAATTGTTTTTCCATCTGTTTTCTTCCTTTCTATGTTACTTTAGCTTTTCTTTGCTCTCAACTTTTTCTCTCTGTTTCATCCTTATTCAATTTCTGTCTATTTTCTGCTTTCTTAAATTTAATGACTAGTGTTACTTTAACAACAGAATTTTTCAATACTTTTTGGTGCAACCAGATTTTGTGATACAACCCCTCACACTCACACACACATACATATATAGCCACATTCTATTTTAAATAAAAATAGATTACAGGCTTTTTATGCAATCTAGGACATTATGGATAGAATTTTTTAAACAAAAATGCGAAAACTAATTTACTATTATATATATATATATATATAGATATAGATATATATATACGATAAGTTTCCAGACTTTTTTCGTATGGGCACTTTTATTGATAGTACATACATGAAACTCTAGTCCTCTTTGAAGTAATCTCCTCCGGCTGCAATACACTTGTTGTACCATTCAAACAACTTCTGGAAGGCCCCATGGAAGTCCTCTTGAGTGAGCGTGTCAATGACCTTCATCTCAGCCTCTTTCATCTCCTCAATTGTCTCATAATGACAGCCTCTGAGCTTAGGGAATAACCGAAAGTCACAGGGAGCAAGGTCTCGACTATAGGGATGGTGTGGAATTGTCTTGATGCTTATCTTGGTCAAATAGTCTGTGACAAGAATGGAGTTGTGGACTGGTGTATTGTCCTGGTGAAAATACCACTGACCCGATTTGAAGATTGCTGGCCTCTTCCGACGGAATCTCTTCCTGAACTCCCTTAAAACCTCAACATAGTAACCCTAACCCTTTGGCCAATCAACTCTGGTGTTTTGACTTCCTTACTTCTCCCACACCTCTCATCATCCCTCACAGACTCTCTGCCTTCCTTGAATCTCTTATGCTACTCAAAAACTGATGCTCGATTCATGCAAGATGGTCGAAAAGCAGTCTGAAACATTCCACACGATTATGTGGCATTTTTTCCAAGTTTAAAAACAAAATTTTATTGCATATCGTTCTTCCAAAGAGTCCTCACGTCCAGATTGCATTTTTGAAATTGACCAGCTGTGACAATCAGGCTTTAGTTTTTCCAATTGCTGCTGTAGCTGTTCATTTGAACCTGAAATCATAAAAATTGGTCAGTCATCTTATAAGCTGTATAGCAATAACATACTTAATTTTCAAGACTCTATGACAATTTTAAATGCCCATACAAAAAAAGTCTGGAAACTTATCGTATTCACCTCGTATATATATATATATATATATATACCAACCGGTTCATTGGCCTCGTGGGTAGAGTGTTCGCCAATGGTCCAGGAGACCTTGGTTCAATCCCAGGTTGTATCATACCAAAGACTTTAAAAATAGTACTTGATACCTCCTTGCTTAACACTCAACAATATAAGGTACGTAAAGGGTAAAGTGGAGCAATCCAGGGAAAGGAGTAGCACCCTCCCCTACACCTCAGTGTAGTAGCTCTCAAAAAGGGAGCCTTCTGGTTGCCTTCAACTATAGTCGCCAACTTTACTTACTTTACTTATATATATACCAACTAAATCAACCACATACATTATTGAAAAAATTTTCACTACCTTAATATCCAATCCGTTACAAAAACTTCTAAAACATTTAGAAATGTAATTAATGATAATTATGATATTAAAAAAAAAAGCCTCCAAAGTTTGTGTATATTCCATTCTTCACAATGTTTGTAATCGGATTTGCATAAGTGAAATTTCCAGGATTATTAAAAAATGTATTTATGAACACATTCAAGATTTTAAATCAGGAGATTTTCATAATGCTTTAGTCAAACATAATTCAGAAACCAAACAGTTTTAATTTTCAAGATTTCAAAATGTTAGTTTAAATATATAATAAACAGCACAAAAAGATTGTTGAATCTAGCATTATTTCTAATAATAATTCAATCAAACAAAGACTGTTTTCTTTTTACTTATCCCCTTAAGTTAAATTAGTTCTGATAGTTATAATATCCCTTATTTAAATTAGTTTTATCAATTATAACTTAATTATACTTTCAGTATTTTTGTTACACATTCTAAAAACAAATAAAGACATTTTTTTTTAAATTTTTGAAAATTTCAAAAGTGAAGTCAGTCTAGTTTGAAATAGAACATGATTGATTTTGAAGAGTTCAAAAATATTTTCATTTGAAATATTAAACAATTGGTCTGCTCGAAAGATGGTCAGATAGACTGAAATTTTGGAGCAATGTTGATATAAAGGAAACATCATTCAAATATTTTGTTTTTCATATTTATATACCATCAGATTTATAATTCCATCTTTCCCCTATCTATCTATCTATCTATCTATCTATCGTAACACACAGAAAACTAATTGTTGGAAAGACAAAAAACGAGTTCTCATTTGGCATCTACTACTTTTGACTATGGTATCATCATCATCATCATCAAGTCACACTGTTAGCATGGATTTCCTTGACTCTTTCACTCCATCCATCCCTATCATCCATCACTCCTAGAAAGTCTTCCAAATTACATCCTGTGCCCACTCACAGCTGATGTGAATAAGTTCTTGCTGTTTGGCCAACACTTGCATGTCCATGTGTACGGATCCATAGAAGAGCATCATTTATGTGTTCACCCTTGCTTCTCCAGCTGTGTTCCACATTTCTTGTTCATCTTACTTGGATAGTTTATGAGATGGGAAGTAAGTGGCCGTACAGATGTTGTTCTATAGAAGTGCTGCTTCTTGTGTAGTTTCCATCAAGTTTTTTCTCAATGCATTTTATGAGTGTCAATGTGGTGCATCTGTACAGTATGTATGTAGGTAAAATGTTGGCTTTTTTTAACATGAAATTTACCACTACTCCATCTCATGCCTTTTTAGTCATTTTCTGTATTAACAAAGTAGATATTTTAGCTACAGAGAAAAAATTGATTGATTATTGAATTATGTAATTTCTAACTACATCAAAGCTGCTGGTGGTGGCCTTAAAGTAAATAATGATAAAATTAGAAATAACTAAGAATGTTTTTTTATTTTGAAGAAAAAAATTCATTCATTTTTCTGTTATCAACAAGCAGTAAACCATTCATGTATACTGACAGTTGGATTATTAGAAATAAAAATACAGGAAAAAATAATTTCTTACTTTCAGCTTAAATTGTTATGCCTAAAATTGATTGAAAACATTTACCAAATAATGAGTTTAATTTATTGACTACAGAGACATAAAATAGGCTTATATTCTTTTAAAGAACATTTTTTTTTAATTCTTTATCTAATCTTAATTCTGTTGCTTTTTATGGCAACTTCCAGATTATTATTTTTCAACTGGTAAGTACCAGAATTTAGATTATGCTATTGGGTTTGGTTGGCACAAGTTGAGATATTTAGTTGAGACCCCACTCATCAAGTTACAATATTAGCAGTAGTATATCCAATGATACACTAACACTGAACAAACAGAAGGAAAGACAAAATAATCTCATTTACACATATAGGAAAATTCAATATGTATGAAATAATCATAGAAAAAAAAGGCACTTCTTTACTGTCCAAAGATTAGAGAAAAAAGAGACTGAGATTGATTTTCATGTGACCATGAGGTGCCCCATGAACATGCCCCCAAATTCAAGGAAGACAATTATTCATAGTCTACTAACAATAAAATCCTCAAAAATCAATTATCTGTCAATGTCATCCATCAAGTTAAAGTTCTTCCATTTTGGTCAAATTTCAATCAAACTTTTAGAAATTTTGTCCAGTCACCTGGGGCTATAGAATACACCTACTGCATCTCTGCAGTGATATAAAACTCCCCACCCCAATGAGTGTCCTGTTTATGACTCTAAACAATCTGATGGTGAGATTCCAGTGATACTGAGGCTTTGGAGAATGTGGAGCACCCCTTCATTGCCATTGCTCCCAAGTCCACTATGGCCCAGAATGGTAGCACTTGATAGGGCCCTATCTATAGGTTGAATAGAACTAACTATATACTTATGCTAAACTGAATTGTTTGAATTAGAACTGTTTGACTAAATTGAATAGCTTGAAATTGATATGTTTTTGACAATTAAACTGTGTACTGTCATTTAAACTGTGTACTTATGCTAAACTGAATTGTTTGAAATGGAACTGTACTTACACTAAACTGAATTGTTTGAATTAGAACTGTCTCACTAAACTGAATAGCTTGAAATAGAAATATTTTTGACAAACTCTATCTTCCTGCTAAACTGAATTATTTGAAATAAAACTGATTATTTATATAAAAATGGATTTGGTGTTAAATAACCTACAAAGGTTGATATGCGATAAAACCCAACCAACCTTTTAAAAATTGTTAGTCATACCTGAAAATGTTTTGAACAATACTAGATCTAGCTCAGACATTGTTTTTAGGTGGGATCTTTCTATTATCCTGTATCTCTAAATATTCCCCTAATGGCTTAACCACTCTTCTAGTAATCATTACAAGAAGCATATGGTTCTGCTTCTCTTTATGCACTTAGACCTTCTCTATTATGGCTAGGTGGTGAGCTTCTAAGAGAGAATTTATTTAATCACAATAGTTACTTGGTCTAAAAGAATTTTAAATTAAACAGGCTCAGAAATCCACTTTCTAAAATCTATTTTTACACAACTCCTCAAAATCTGGAAAATAATAAAATTATTCAAAATATTTATTAAATTTTACCTGTTTTTAAGAGTATCTAAGATTTCTAAATGAACCCAAGAGTACCTGAGATTTCTGAATCAACATAAAGCCAACTTTTATATGCTAGACTTGAGACAAGTAAATAAATGATGAAAACCAATAAAATGTCTTTGATAAGAAATTCAAATAACTTGACAATATGACATCTACAACAACACAGGCAACAAAATTAAAATGAAGAAAAAACTAGTTAAAAATTTATAATACTCTCAAGAATATTAAGATGGAGGAAAAAAACTAGTTAAAAATGAATAATCATCAACTTGTGTCGACAGTGAAAATTCCTTTCACTCAATCTTGCCATCTGTCCCAATCAGTCATCACTTTTAGCAAGTCCTCTAGACGACAACCAGTGTCCATACAGAGCTGATGAATGCAACATGTCCATGTGTAGAAGTCCATGAGAGGATATTGGTTATGAGTTCATTCTCACTTTTCTAGCAGTGCCCAGCATGTCTTGCTCATCTTAATTGGATGGTTTATGAGATGGGTGGTAAGTGGTCGTACAGCAGCAGTTTTGTAGTATGCTTCTTCCAGGATTTATTCAAAACAATGTGTAGCATCCTCATGTTATTCCCATCTATTTTTTCCAAGTGTTTAATTAAAGTCCAAGTAGTAGTGATATGACTAAACTTTAGAAGAATTCCCTTTATATTCTATCAGTGAGGGCAGATCTTTATATAGTCAATAACCTGTCTATAGCTGTCCATTCTTTACCAATGCATGTGTTGACATCGCTTTCAGTAGATGAGATATTGCTACCTAGATATATGAACTGGTCTACTAATTTCAGAGGTTTGCCATTTAGTGAGGATATGGCACCATCTTGATTAAAACACATTATTCATGTAGAGACCAATGCCTCTTGCTACCTGCTCTAGACTATGCAGCAGAGATTTGACTTGAGCAGACATATTTGCAAGAAGCACTAGATCATCTGCATAGCCTGCATCAGTTATATTTTCTGCGGAATATCATCTTAATTTCAAAGAATTTTAAGTCTATGATATCAGGTATATCACTTTTTTTGTTGTTGTTATCAAACACCCAAAGAGGGCGCATGATCACCTCGTCAGTGATTTTCTTGGGATCCTTACAAGTTTCGAGTCTTCCAAAATCATTCTCTCTCTCTCAAGTGACACAACTGAAACTATTATTCCGCTAGGCGATCCTGCAGCAAAAAGCCTACCAAGTACACAATAATGCACTGCACACACCTGAAAATTTATTTATTATATAAGAATATACAATTGAGCATAAGGCTCCAGGGTTTGCTGGGGAGAGGGAAGAGAAGTGGTTTTCATGTGACTTATGGTCTTAAACTAATCCTAGTTAACCACATATATTGACCCAACCACTTGGACAATATTTCCTTTCATCCGTCACCAGTCACAACGCAGTCACAAAATACAACATTTATTAAATGATACAGCCTACTTAAAAATTTCCTTATAAAAGTTTTTTTTATATTGCTGGGGAGTGGGAAATCTTAAAAAGAGACCCCCAAAAAATGAACTAACCAAAATGTTAAGAGGATTTAGTTGCTCCCCTATAACGCCCAAAATACATTGGACCGCCTACTGTATTCCAACTAAGGCCGAAAACAAGCCGAACGATCCATACCAAGAGATGGAACTAATCTAATAAGGGAGAACAGAAAAAGGTTTAGGGGCCTGTGAGGAGAAGTTGAGTGATTCATTGAGGAGAGTCAGTGATTTGTAGCAGAAATAATTTCGTATTTTTGTTTGGCGCGTAATTTAATTTGACCGTTAGGGTCGACACATGATTTCACCCAATCAGGATGACTTATCTTATTCACCCCGGACCATCTTTCCAGGCAGCAGAAATTGGGAAAGCCGCCAAACACTCTTTCTTTCTCAGAACTTCTTTGTTCAGGACAGACGCCTTACTGTCTTAGATCAAGGGTTCCCAGTCGAATATGAATTACATGAATTCAATACGCCACACACAGGAACAACTTTTAGTCGTCTCCAGTATTAGCTTTGTTGACTGCGATGTAAAATTCCACTCCGACACCTAGCTACTTCATCTCTGGGCAACATTTTCTGGAGACATTCACGCTTTTCGCCGAAACAATCAGAACCACAAACTCACGGTGACTACAATCGTTTATGTCCTCAAACAGCAAACACCACTTTTGCTACACTATGGCGAACATATCCCCCTCACACATTCAACAATTTCTTAAACTAACGATGCACTTTTCGCTCAGGCATTTAGCTGCAAAAATGCTTTCTCATCTCTATAACAACTTCATTTCGTTTCCTTACTTCTTTCCTTCCTATGAGACTTGCAGCATAAACGTAAACCCTTTATTCCATGCTGCCATTAAAACCCTTCATCATAAAACATTTCGACATCTTGGAACTTCTCTCCTTTATATATCTTACAAACTTAGCGAGGAAACAACTCAATGTAACAACACGTAAACAATTAACAACAATATCCTCGCTAAAAATGGTAACACATTAACTATCTAAAAATTAAAATAGGATTACTGAATTTAAAGGGGAAGAGGACGACAAAAAACAACTGTGGACAGAGGAAAAGACCTGTGCAGCTAAAACTTGTTAACATGATTATGACTCGACAACATTGTTAGCTAGGAAAAGAAAGGAAAACCTACTTACCCAGGGTACCGTACTGTGGTGGGAACACAAACTCTAACCGAGCCTCCTTTCGGACGACCAAGCTTGCTGCTTTCACTCACCTTTCGTTGAATGTTATGCGATCCAAGCATTTTCTATCACATCGGATCTTTACCCTAAGCTACTTGTGTATCCCGGACCTTTTTTGAGGATCTTGGTCGCATATTTCTGTATTTCATGCTCATTTCCCTTTCCTGATCGACCCCCTTTTCCGTTTGTTCTTTTATCCCGATTAGTCTTAGGTCCTTCCCCTATAGAGATAGTTTCGGCTTGTTTTTGGGCCCTATCTAGGTACCAGAAAACAGTCGACTCTCCACAACAGTGAAGGGGGGATGGGAGGGAAACTAACCGGATTTATATTTTGTTTACTCTGGGGCTTTTTTCTCCAATCCCTCATCATCCTTTCACTCGCTGTATATATGCCATTTCATTTTGTCGGGTTTTAAGTAGGGTTTTCATGGAGCGAATGAGGCATTTTGATGATTGTGGCATGGTTGGTGGATGAAGGAACTTATTGTATGGAATGATTGAACAAAAATGATGGTTGTTGACGATGAGTGTGACTAGCTAGGGCCACATAGAAAAAATACTGTTTTCGCCTCCTTCCCGCTCGCCCCCCAAATTTTGGGCCTTGTGCCCACTGAAAGATATACCTATGTATCTTTTAGAAATAAAGGATCTTTACCCTCAGCTAATGCTTCAGATGACAAATCAAATCATAATCAGAAGTTTGCACCATCATACAATCTATTCAATGCGTCGACCAGATCACCCTTCGGACCTCAGCCAGGATCACGAGAAACACCTTTCGTTTCACACCTGCCCGATACCACAATCACAACGGGTGCAATCGAACATTTCTACCATACATGCTTTGAAGGCCTCGCCACCAAGGGGAAACGCATTCCGGGCAAAGCGCTAGGCGAGTAAAAACTCCGAGTTAGATACCTCTATCCTAGGGCCCATCTCCACCGGGAGCGAATCTCCTCCAACGAAAAACTGAGCAACTCCCCGAGCGGATCCGAAGTGACCCTCTCTACTTGCGCCGAATATGGTACCTTTCGCAGCTGTGAAAGGTCACTGGAGCGAGGAAGTCTATGGAGCGGTCCCCTACAGAAATGGTGATTCAACGTTTGGTCTACGACAGCCCTTGATTTCCGGGCAAAACTTCAGATTAGGAAAGGCGCCCCTAACTGTTGCTTTCCATGCCAAATCTTCTGAGAACTCCAGCCTCTCAGCAAGCCAGTAGCTTGTCAAATCTGGAATTCTCTGGCTCTTATTGCAAAGACACTGAATACAAACCTGTCATCGAACAATCGACTTGCTTCCACTCCAAAGAAGGGAGAACATGAGACGCTGCAGAACCAACAGTCAAGCTGTAGGTAGGAAGAATACAGAAAACTGGTAAAGGCTTGTTTTTGGGCCCTGTCCAGGTACCAGAAAACAGTCGACTCTCCACAACATAGAAGGGGGGATGGGAGGAAAACTAACCGGGTTTATATTTTGATCAGGAGAAAAACGTCCACAGCGCATGCCTGTGCACTTCTCTTTAAAGACAACCGCCTTTTTGTACAGGTTTGCACCTGGGTCGCGACCTTCGTTCCAGCTAAAGATCAGGCCCGAACCACACCCGGAGGATGCAAACTAGACCGTCACTCGAGTGGAAAGGATCAGAGAGAGGAGTGCCACCTTTCCAGGTACGAGCCATAACCCTTCACTCTTATCTAGGTTTGTCTTGGCCCTTGAGACGCTTTCGTACCTTGCAAACGCCTCTTTCACCGCAACTATGTCATCTCGCCTTGACACAAACACAGTGATGTCATCAGTGAACACAGAGACGCTCGCTGTTAAGCCGTTATGAAGCTCGGACGTGTCCCTCTATCCCTAAACCTTCAGAGCAAAACAAGGACATATTGAAGTGGAGAGGGGTCAGCCCTGCCGAACCGACTGCGATTCCTGCGTATTTGAACTGGCAAGGTTAAGAGCCATACAGACTTACCTCTTTAGTCAGTGTCCGCCACAGGCCGGAAATCCTTCAGTGTGAGGATGCCAAGGGCCTGTCCCAACTATCCTGTGCCGAGCTCAGTAGTCACTCGGCCGTCACAGGACACTCCACCGACATCTAACGAACACGCCAACTTTAAGGACCTGTAAAGATAGGGATGCACATAAACAGGGACCCTCCTAGGGCAAAATTGACTCATTGTTTTTAGGAATGGGTGCCCCTACTCTGCCAGCCTAACGTCCGATATAGCCTCCCCGGCCCTTCTCAACATACGTCACACCTCAGTGATTTGGCCCACCACTGATCAAACGAAGGTGGTCACCATGGGAGCATCCGGAAAGTTGTCAAAATTAGCTACTTTTCCGCTCACCAAGGCCCAGGGCTTCTTTTGCTGCTAGGTAAATTTGCTCAATACGGAGAGCGCATCAACATCGCAAACGCGCTCTACCATAAAAGTTCTGGGGTGTCTTGTCTTTGGAGGGGAGACAGGAAAAGATCTTGTGGGTGTACTGTGTTTTTTAAGTTTGGCTTCTTCGGATTGAGAACGAGGAGTCCTAGAAGGTTTTGGAGAGAGGGAGGGTGAAGGCTGAGAAGAGGCAGGTTCAAGTATATGGGGAATTTTTGTTTAAATGTTTAAGTGTGTGTCTCTCTTTACGAGGGTTTGTTTCTGTAGAGACACGGAGTGGGCATTTGCTTTTTTTCTTTGTTTTTTATCCTTTGGTCTCCTTGTCTTCATGTCATCTTTTTGCGATTGCTGGGTGCTTACCCCTCTCCGGCACTTGGGTAAGTTAGTGTTGGAACTGGAACCATTTGTGCATCTGCGGGTGCTGTTTCCTTTTTTGAGTTTTTCTTGGGACACAATTTTGCCGGATAGGAAGTCTAATATTTACCTGGAAATAGTCGAGATGCTTCTCCTACGCTCCTCTGTGGTCTTTTGCTCCCGATTTCTAGCTAGCTGGGATGGGTGAGCAGTCTTCAGTAGACATTATTGCTGATATCACCGGCAAGGAAGGCCAATCTCCTCCGATTCTGCTTACTGAAGAGACGGGTGTCTAGAACAGCTTGGGATCTGTATCAAGGGCGTTGTTATTTTTTTGTTGGCTTTTTTGTCAGAGTTTCTTGCATGTCTTAGTTTGTTTTGGTGGGGGAAGCTTATATTTTGTGGCCCTTATCTTTGGAGAAACGCTCGTTATTGTTTCAATTTTTTCTTTTGATGTCGAGGGGGCCAATTTTGTCTCGAAGCTATCCTACTCCTCTTTGTTAATGTTTCTTGAGGTCCGACTGCGGGTCGGGATCTCTTTTTGACTTGGTGGATCCATAATGGACCATCAAAAATCAACAATAAAGATGATAGCAAAATCACCGGTTAATAAACACAGTGTAACAAGGGAATAACAATAGCAACGGGTAACAATAGCAAAAATAACAGTTAAACTAAAGAGAAGCAAGTGAGATAACAAAGAAACTTGCGATTTGACGAATGAATCCAACGAGAACACTTACATGAAATTGATCCAGCAGGCTTGGCAGCAGCACACACTTCAAAAGGTCAAAATGCTTCTGCTATTGAACTTTTAAACTGAAGGTGACCAATGAGAAACAATATACGACACTTCCCTCCCAGTCGCAACAAGTTAAAAAGAAGAACAACTGTATGCTTGTCTTTCATTCCTGGATCTCACTCGTAGGAGTATACGCACAAGCACTGAACAAGGTTCGGTTCAAGAAAACAGCTAAGAAATTCCTACACCCGCTGATTTGGTTTCTTTGTTTAATGGCAAATCAACCTTTGAAGGTTATTTAATGCCAAAGCCATTCTCCAAGAAGAACAGTAGTGGTACTATTTAACCCATAGCTAGGAGGATAAGGGGGTTCATACCTTCCCAAGAGTATTTGCCCGAAAGTGAACGTAATAGCTGCGACTGGAGTACGAACTCGCTTACTACGATTCCGCAGTCCATCGCTTTAACCATTACACCACGAATACACCCCCGCTGATTTGGCCGGTAATGTAAATAGACTAATGCACAAACTGTCTTTCACAAAAATAAAATAAAATAAAACCAACAAGACAGTCGTATTAAGTCACTGACGGTCATAATTCTATGAACAGATGCAATATTCTTAAAAGAAATCTCAACTCTGTAAGCTATAGGAAAAGTAATTTTTTCTTTCGTCCCTCTTTTCAATTTCTTCTTTTTTTTTCACCTTTCTTCTCTTTTGTATTTATATAGGAATCTGTGGGGGAAGTGTGCGTAAAAGAAGCGGAATAGATAATGGTTGTAAAACGGCGTGGACAAAATGAACATTTAAAACAAGGCGAACGAACAAAAACAAATTTATATTCTATAATATCAAAACTTACATTAATACATGAAAACATAACTAACTCTACTAACATACTGATAGTGTGTATATATGTGTGAGCTCGTGTATGTATGTGTGTGTGTGTGTGTGTGTGTGTGTAACACAACTAAACTACAAAAAGAATTGTAAAATTAAAATGTCTTTTTTCTATGATTAGAAACCGGTAGTTTTTTAAAGACGGGAAAGCGTCTCATAGTTCTTGTACAATAATGTCTGCGAGGCATGCTGTTGCTGATACTGAGGAATTTGGTCAAAGAGAAGGTGTTGCAGCTACGAAGAAAATTCGTAAAAGAGCTGTTGCCGCTACGAAGAAAATTCATAAAACAGAAAGAATGTGTTTTAAGATGGCGTATTTATAGAAAAAATCGTCTTATCAGTGGCTCAAGACGCAGGACTTGAATTTTCGCGCGCCGACGTAGTTGTAAGCATATCACGTGGTCCTCCTGGCCAATGGTTTCCCGAGACTGAACATTGAGCGTCCGCCATCTTTGTGGGAACAAGTGGCATACCGCCCAAATTAAATTATAGGAGTGTAAAGTCCTATAAATCTATATACAAATAATTACATATGCATATTTATACATATATATATACTCTGGGAAAACTAAGTCTTTTTTTTTTTTTTAATCTTTTTCTTTTTTTGACCCCCCTCTCCATTTTTTACTCTTTTTCTTCTCTTTTCCTCCTTTTTTTTCCTTTATTCCTTTCTCTTTTTTTCTTTCGCTCGTCTTCCTATTTCTTTCTTTTCTTTTAAATTTAACACCTCCCATATTTTCCTCCCAAGGAACTGTCAGTTCCATCAGCACAAGCTGCCTTGGGACTGTTGACCAGAGAATTAAATCCGGACACAGGGAAGTTGTTGCAATCTGCTCCGTAAATTTCAATCATTTCCATTTTGATTTACAGATACAATTCAAACCCACTCATCAGCAAAATGAATAAATAAATGAATAAAAACACCATTAGTATGCAAGGGAAACATTAACTGGATGTTGTCTGAACGCTGGCTTATAACAAAATGAATAAACACGTCACTGCGCAGGTATGCTCCGCGCAGCCAACCGGTCGAAATAAAAAAATAAATTCACAATTAAAAATGTCTTTTTTCAACCAATCATGAACTCCCCCCTCACACACACACAAGATTTTCGGAGCCGATTCGATCTCAAACATGACTACAAAAGTTCACAAAGGGCAGTTGACACCAGAGACTACTATCGGAGAGAATCGTCACACATCACATTTCATACAAGATCAAAGACCGCTGATACCCTTCCAACACACCACGCAATCAAGTTTCAGACATTTCCACAAGACCTAGACGGATGATAGCCTACCAACCTCCGCCACACTACTGTGCCAAGCCAGCCAAGAACAACTTACACCCACTCACCTCCTGACCCTTATCTGATAAAAGAAGAGAGCCTGTATCATTTCTCATCTACCGACTTCTAATCATTTGAAATAAACGTAATTAAATCCAATCCTTCTCGTCCGTTGTCTCTTGCTACTATACGCTTGTCTATAATATAGACAATAAAATTAAGATGAGAGAAAAATTCATCACAATCTAAGAATAATTACAATGTCTCATTTAGGAAATTTATAGACTCTTAGACAACTTGTTTTTGATGTCGGATATTTTTATACTAAATAAGTCCTATCTAATCAAGATTATTGAACTGTTGACTTTTTCTTTATTACTCCAGTGTTAAATAAGTCCTATTTAATCAACATTATTGAACTGTTGACTTTTTCTTTATTACTCCAGTGTTAAATAAATCCTATTTAATCAACATTATTGAACTGTTGACTTTTTCTTCATTACTCCAGTGTTAAAACTTCTGAACAATCTAAAGTTGGTTGATGTTTTATGGAATATCAACCCTGGAGGGTTATTTAATGCCAAATCCTGTTCGTATTATTTGTAAGCAAATAGTTTGTTGGTGACTTTTTTTTAAATAAGCAGTTAGATCTCATTTGTTTTCTCTCAGTTAAATGGTTTCAAGTATTCCTATCTAACTATATTAATTCTATTTTTTATGAATCATTTATCTGCACACTGTTAAATGGTTTCAAGTATTGCTATTTAAAATCAGAAATTTTATTTATTACGTATTCATGTCTAATATAAATGATTTTCAAACAGAAGTATGATGTCAAATTACTAATAATGATAATTCTCAGTAAATGATTGAACAGTTCTATTTGACCCATAGATTGGACCCTACCAAGTACTACCATTCCAGATGAGTGATGAACCCGGGAGTAATAGTAATGAAGAGTTACTCCACATTCCCCAAGGCTCTCGGACTGGAGCCCCATCGCCAGATGTATTCTAGTGTCATACCCAGGACACTCTGCTGAAGTGCAGTCGGCATATTCAACAGCCCTAGCCGACAGATCAATGAACTAATAAAAATATACCAGACTAAAATGTTATGCCTCTAAAATTGGTTGAAAACACTAACTGAATAATTCGTTTAATTCATTTGCAGACTCGTAAAACTAAAAGAAAACTAGTCAAAATATGAACATTAAAATAAAAAAAAGACTTTAAAAATATACTTTTGATTTTGTTTTTTCTTGGGGGGGGCAAATAAAGCAAGAAAAGGAATAATAATAATAATAATAATAATAATAATAATAATAATAATAATAATTTGCGAATTGTAATGTTAGTTCTGTTCTTTTGTAAGTCCTTTTATTACTTTTAAATTGGTAATGATTATCAAAACCATTTTTGGAAGCAAATTCTTTGAAGCCGTTCAGCAAAGAACAACAAAGGATGAAATAAAAAAGAACAAATTCAGCACCAAATATAATTTTAAATTATTACCTTTTTAACTGAGTCTCTCTTTTTGGAAACGTTATTGCAAGGAAGACAAAATTATTAATGGAATCGGTTGTACCATGTGGTGCTAGCAATTTCAGAAAGTTATAGCTTTCCAGAATTACACTAAATCATATTAATTCTTGGAATTAAATGATCATTCCAAAAATGAATATGACAATTTGGTTTTAGGTAGTTCTAAAAGGAGTTGCTCAAGAAAGAGAAGAGACATCTTTTACTCAGATCTGCTTGAATAAGTTCAACTAATTAGGTATTGAAATTTGAATGCAAAAGGAAGTTAGTTTCTTTTTTTTTTCTTTATAAATTTTTTTATAATGTTATCAATCACTATTATTTGTAATTTTGACTAGCATTTTCCTCGATCTTGAATTTTTGTTGCTTTTTTTAAATCAAAAGTCACTCAGGTTATCATTCCATGACAAGAAACAGCACATATTTGAAATGATAAATGGCTAACTCTAAGTGAGACTCAACCTTACATCCTCCTTTTTGTCTTTGGCTAAGTACGCCAACTGCTCTACTAAGTGAGCTACAAAGAGCCATAACTTTGTAAAAATATGGATCAAGCTTTGTAAAAATATGGATCAAACTTGTTTCTTCCTCTAATGTGAGTGGAGGCATGTGGTGTAACGATGTAGGAAAATGGACACAATGACCCAAGTTCCAATTCTGGATGATGCTGTTTGCTTTTCACTTCACGCTAATCATATCATATCATATTTACCAACCCCTCCACTCGGGCAGGATATGACACAAGGTCGATTTTTAACTGGAGTTTAACAGGTTTGAATTTAGAGTTTTCCTTCTCCTAGACTAGTTGCCTCACTAAGGCAACCTAGTCTGCCCTACTATTTACTTATAGCTGGAGGGAGAATAATTGGATTCATACCTTTCCCAAGAGTATTAGTGCTATGTGAACTGCTATCAGTCTCGTCCAGGATTTGAATTCGTGTCGCCGTGTCCATTTCCTACGACGATAACCATTACACCACGGGCACCTTGGAAAAAGTATTAATCAAACTCTTCTTCCCCCATGAGTAAATAGCTAAGTAGACTAGAGTTTTAAACTTGGTACAGCAACCACTCTAGGAGAATGAAAACTTTGAATTCAAGCCAGCCCTACTGCATTGAAAAATTAGCCCTGTATCACATCTTGCCTTCGGTGGAGGGATCAGGTAATATCCCACTAGGCTGCAGGGTGGGTATTTACATGAGCATAACTTGTGAATAAAAAATCAGAATTATATATATATATATATATATACCAAACTTTACAAACAGGATGTGACACAAGGTCAATTTTTTTAAGCAGAGGTTAACAGGTTTCAATTCAGTGTTTAACGTCTCTTAAACTAGTTCCCATACCAAGGTTAAAGAGCCCAATCTACCCTACTATTTACCCATAGCTCAAGGAGGACATTTGGATGCATACTTTTCCTAAGGGTATTAGCACTATGTGAAATGCGAACCGTCTTATCTAGGAATTGAACTCATACCGCTGTGCCCATTTCCTATGATGATAACCATTACACTATGGGCACCTCCTAAAATTATATCGATCATTAGATTTATGTCATAATAGCAATTTTAGTTCTGTTGTATACGATGTGACAACAACTACCACTTGCCATCCATAATGATAAAACATAACTAAAATAAAATATATGAAACTGTTAAATATATTGAGCCAAAAATTGTTCAGTCCAGTTGGCTAAGACTGTAGAATACACCGACTGTTTCTCTACAGAAGGGTAAGAACCTCCCTCCAAATGAGTGTGCTGGATATGACATTAAACAATCTGATGATGAGGCTCCAATAATACTTGAGCTTTGGAGAATGTGGAGTACCCCTTCATTGACAATTTTTGCTGGTCCACTCTGGTCTGGAATGGTAGCACCTGAAAATGTCCTATCTATAGGTCAAATAGAACTGTTTGACATTTAAACTGAGTGCAAACAAATGACTTATACAAAATTGAATTGTTAGAAATAGAACTGTTTAACTGTGTGTAAACTAATGATTAATGTTTAATTGAATAGTTAGTGATACATAGCAATACTTGGAACCATTTAATTTTGTTGACTTATGCTAAATTGAATTGTTAGAAATAGAACTGTTTGAACACTTAACTGCATCTATATATGAAATATGTTTACAGATCAAATATTCAATATATATGAAGAAATGGGATTTGGCACTAAATAACCTACAATGGTTGATATGCCATAAAACCAACCAAACCAAAAATTGTTATAATATTTTTATATTTTATTTGTATTGTTGACATTTATTTATTATGTTATATTTTATTTATTCTTATTCTATTACTCATCTTAATTTCTTAATTTTTATATATTTTTCAGGTAAGTTATCTTCAATAAAATCTTGACATGGCAGAATGATGTTAAACTCAGCCGGTATCAGGTCAGTTATCAAAAGATTCATAATATCATTAAAACCCCAATACAATTTTTGTGTGCATGTCTGTGCATTATATCCAATAAAAAATAATCGATTTTCAAAGAACGTATAAAATGTAATCACTAAATGTGTGTGTTTGTATTGACTTTTCAGTAACATTATAACATACTCATATGCAGATGCATGCAGAAACATATTCAACACAATAAAGACGAGCGGACACAGTTCTTTAGAAAAATATACCTCTCACTTTATTTGAAAGGGTTCGAAAGGGTTACGAAAGGTATTATCTGTGAGAGGTGAGTTGGAGACTGAACAGAACTGCAACATATTGACCTCCCAACTCTTCTGGCTACAGCAGCATTTCTTTCCCGTTTTCCTGGGCTGCTCAACCGGGTGCCTGGGGGCCCAGCCTCTGCTGGGACATGGTTCTCATTCCAGCATCTTCCCTCCAACTGATCTGAACTTCCTGTTGCCAGAGTTATATGATAATTTGACGCCCACCTACTTCTTGCGAGCGTCACATTTGTACTCAATTTAACCCATCAACAGTCAAGTTTATCCCCTGATACCCTGATATCTTCGACCGGATGCATTTCTTCTTTTGATATACCAACAACTCCGCATAAGCAAGATGCGACACAAGGTCAATTTTTTAAGCAGAGATTAACAGGTTTGAATTCAGAGTTTTCATTCAATGTAGGGAAAGGAGTAGCACCCTCCCATATACCTCAGTGCAGTAGCTATTGGAAAAGGAGCCTTTGAGTCAACCAATTTGTATATATATATATATATATATATATACACACACACACAAACACACAGTTAAAACTGAGAAATTTTCTGTTAAATGAAATCTAAAATGGTAGAAAAGCCAACCAAACGTTTTGACCAGATATCACAATAGTAAAATATACTAAAAGATGAAACAAACTCAGGATTCCAAGTTTCACAACTTTGATCTTCAAGTTAGCCTTTTTTAAACTATTTCTCTTCTTTACAGGCTACTAAATTTTTAGAATCCTCTAACATATATAGATAATTAATAAATTACACATACTTGTGTATGTATGATATATATCTATATACACACAACAAACTAATACCCATACAGTGGCTTAGTTGGTTGGGTTTTATGACATATCAACCTTTGTAGGTTATTTAATGCCAGATCCTGTTAGTACGTACATATGTGATTTGTGAATGAACCAGAGACTTAAAAAACATACTAAAGACTCAAAAAATGGTACTTGATGCCACCTTGCATAACACTCAGCATTATAAGGTAAGGATCAAGGGTAGGTTGAGCAATCCAGGGAATGGAGTAGCACTCTCCCTACACCTCGGTGTAGTAGCTATTGAAAAGGGAGCCTTCAGGTCACACTCAACTAATGCCGCCAAATTTACTTATTTTATATATATATATATATATATATATATATACACTCATGAATTAGTTAATTGGATTGCTTTAGCTTATTGGTGTACTCCCTTATTTTGGGACAAGAAATCATTAATTTATTATATATTCCTAGCATATAGATTGACCTCAGTTTTTATGGCTAATGGAACAGCAATTCAATCTAACAAAGCAATATCTATTTGGATATGTAAAATTCTTTTCAGAAAATTGTCACACTAAAATCTTCTGAGACCAAGAATCATCAAGCTCAAGCACATTGCACAAAAAGTAAAATATTTACAATTTATTTTTATGACACTTTATATAGAAATACAGGGATGTTTAGCAAAAAAATATTGTACTTTTGTTTTATTGAATCAGAAAATTTTAAACCCTTATTATTCAATTATTGAATATTGTACTTTTGTTCTATTGAATCAGAAAATTTTAAACCCTTATTATAATTATTATATACCATTAGTTTGCATGGTCAAATTTTTATTATACCAAACATCATCATCATCATTGTGCTGATAGCAAGAAGTCCCCTGACTCTCTCACCATCCATCCCTATCAGTATATCACATCTGACAGGTATTCTATACTGCATCCAGTGTAAAAGTATTCATGAGAGAACTTTGCTTAAGAGCTTATTCCAATTCATCCAGCTGAGTCCAGCATGTCACATTCATCTTACTTGAATGATTTGTGAGATGGGAGGTAAGTGATCGTACAACTGCAGTTTTGTAGGGTGTTGCTTCCAGAATTTGTTCCAAACAGCATATATTATTCTTACATAGTTCCCATCTAGCTTTTCTCCATGCCTTTCATTAGAGTCTAGGTGATGCAACCTGACCAAACCTGCTTAAATAAAGGTCTGCTGCCTAACTACATATATATATATATTCTTTTTACCTGGGTCTGTAAAAACCTGCAAATTCATTGTTCAAGTAGATGAAGATCATCTGTGCATAGTAAAAAAATATATATATATATATACACAACAGATAGATATGTTAAGATAAGTGTGTCATGTTTTATTTATACCAATATAAGTTGTTGGCTCCTTTTTCAATAGCTACTACACCGAGATGAAGAGAAGGATGCTACTCTATTCCCTGGATTGCTCCACTTTACCCTTGATCCTTACTTTATAATACTGAGTGTTACACAAGGTGGCATCAAGTACCATTTTTTGAGACTTTACTATGACTCAACCTGGGATTGAACCCTGGTCTTCTGGACCATTAGCAAACACTCTAATCACTAGCCCAGGGAGAGAGAATAGTTTGCTTCATACCTTTCATAAGAGTAATAGTGCTATGTGAAGTACAAATTCATCCAGGATTTGAACTCTACTCACCATGTCCATGGGATTGAACCCTGGTCTCCTGGACCATTGGTGAACACTCTACTCATTAGTCTACTGTCTGGTTATACTGATATACTCTTTCCAAATGATTTTAAATACAAAGAGTGCTTAAGTAAACCAGCCATTGAATGAATGACTAGACTTAGTACATACTAAGAGAAAAAGAACATGACAGCAAAACAGAGAGAAATATATATATATATATATATATATATATATATATATATATATATATATATATATATATATATATATATATATATATATATATATATCGTCATCCACAACATACGTATATATATATATATATATATATATATATATATATATATATATACGTATTTTCTGAAGTATGTGCATACCTTATAATATGTGTAATATATATATATATATATATATATATATATATATATATATATATATATATATATATATATATATATATATATATATATATATATACCAATTTCAGTTCAAGGAAATAAATCAAAACACACAGCATATATAGGAGAGCAAGTAAATGGAATCAGTGATCCAAGTTCAAACCCTACACTTCACTTGGAGAAAGGCATGACTCCATCAGTTCTTCTCCAGCTGTTGATAAATTGTAGAGCAGATGGAGTTCTTTAGCTTTGCTTAGTAAGAAGAAGGAAAACTTTGAATGCAAACCAACCTTATGCTGCTAAAAACTGACCTTGTGTCACATCCTGCCCTTGACAGTTGGGTTGCATAAATACTAGCAGCTACTTTTTCATGTATGAATAGTGTAAATATTTTTTGAATTTGTTGTATTATTATTGCCCATGGTGTAATCGTTATCGTCGCAGAATATGGACACGGCGACACGAGTTCAAATCCTGGACCTGACTGATTGCATTTCACATAGCACTAATACCCTTGGGAAAGGTATGAATCCAAATATTCTCCCTCCAGCTATGGGTAAATAGTAGGACAGACTAGGTTCTTCAACCTTGGTGAGGCAACTAGTCTAGGAGAAGGAAAACTCTAAATTTAAACCTGTTAAACTCTGCTTAAAAATTGACCTTGTGTCATATCCTGCCCGAGCAGAGGGGTTGGTAAATATGATTAGAAAAATATATTAAAGTAGATATTTTCATTGTGTTCTCATGTTTGTGTTTATTCCTGCCCCCACCATCACAGACAACATCTTATATCCTTGCTCGTATCCAGTATTTTAACTGATAGTTCCTATATTTCACTGTAAAGAACCAGGTAATTAGGTAATTAATTAAGAAGGAAAACTCTGAATTCAAAACAAAAATTGACCTTGTGTCACACCCTACCCATACCTAAATACCAACAGCTACTTTTTCATGTGTAATAGTATAAATATTTTTTAGATTTTTTTGTATTTGAAAAAATATATTAAAAGATATTTTTGCCATATTTTCATATTTATGATTATTCCTCCTCCCACGATCCCGGACAACATCTTGTATTCCTGCTAGTATACAATATTTTAGCTGATAGTTCTTATATTTCAATGTAAAGAGTCATACTGATACATCGTAAATAGTCTCCTTTAACCCCTAATTCATTAGGTTTTATTGACCCTCATTTCATAGGACATAAGAAGATTCTTATAAGACAAAAATATGTTTGATTAACCTGATTGAAGCAACTCTTAATTTCAGACAAGAAAAATATTCATCAGTTACAGAAGAAACAAACTGTTGAATAAGAATAATAATCTGTAGTTGGTCATTTGAATGAATATGTATATAAAACATATAGGAGGTGCCTGTGGGGTAACGATTATCATCATGGGAAATGGACTTGGCGACATGAATTCAGACCCTGAATGTGGCTGATTGGATTTCACATAGCATTTATATCCTTGGGAAAATTATGAATCCTATTATTCTCTCTCCAGCTACAGGTAAATAGTTGGGCAGACTGTGTTCTTTATCCTTTGTTAGGCAACCAGTCTAGAAAAAAGGAAACTCTGAACCTGTTAAACTTCATTTAAAAATTGATCTTGTGTCACATCCTCCCCAAGTGGAGGGGTTGGTAAATACATACATATATAGAAACATTCAATATTTTTGCTGAAGACTTCAAGAGCTATCGTGATAAACAATCAACCTTTGATCTTTGATACATCAGGCTCACTGACCATCAATTTATGGGACATACCAAGTTATCTGAAATATGGTTTATATGCCATAAAATATGTTGATTCCTTATATCAGGAAGTTTCATTATTCTCAGAAACTGGGGGAGGGGGAACCAATACATGAAGGATATCATATATTAATGACTTTGAAATAAAAAAAATCAAATGATTAACCAATACACTAGATCATCTTATACTCAAGTGGATTAATTAGACAATATTTCTTGTATAAATTTACCCAACCCCTCCACGTGAGCAACATGTGAAACAAGGTCAATTTTTAAGCAGAGTTTAACAGGTTTAAATTCAGAGTTTTTTTCCCCCTAGACCAGAAGAATAGTTGGATTCATCCATTTCACAAGAGTATTAGCATTATGAAAAATCAAACTGCTTCTTGCAGAATTTGAACTTGGTTCACTATGTCCATTTCCTATAATGGTAACTATTACACCACAAATGCCTCCATATCTTTCTTATATTAGCACATTTTGTATCACAGACAATAATGCCAATGTTAAAGCATTTCTACTTGTACATGTAATATTTAGAGAAATTTTTGAAAAACTGTCCAGTTTGGGAGTAAAAACATTTCCTGTGAGCATTGTACTAGAAATCAATTACCACTTCAAGAGACAACAGGACATTGTATATAAATTGGTCACTTAAAAAGAAGAGGATTGCTCTTCAAAAAGGCCTGTTATGTACTTGTTAGCATTTATCAACCAGATTTTGTAAGCACTAAATATGTCAGTGTCAGGGATTTTGCCTCATTAGAGCAGAGAAAGGCATTTTTTAAAAATGATAAGAGAATTTAGGACAAATGGTTAGATTGATACTTTCAGACTTTGTAAAAAAATGTTTCATTTTAATCTGATTTCTCATAGAAATATTCCTGTTATTTTTTTTAGGATTTAGTGAAGTCATTACAATATTCAGTTATATATATATATATATATATATATATATATATATATATATATATATATATATATATATATATAAAGAATGGCTGAAAAGTTTATAGGCTGACCAAGATACTCTCATGAAATGTGACCAAATGAGGTTTATTTTTCAACATATTTGCCTTTGACGTCTATATGCTTCTTTCATCAGTGTTGCAGTGCTTGGATCCCATTGGTCAAAAAAGTCATCAACAGTAAATATGACCTCGTCATATGAATTTTTCAGCCTACCCTTGTAAAGCAGCTTATTCCATCAAGGAAATTCTGTAACTCATTCTTCATAATGGCCCAATCATCTACAGACAAAAAAGATTTTAAAAAGCTGAAATAACGGGGGGGGGGTAAATGACGTACAAAAAACACAACAGTTTTTATTAAACAGAATGGACTTAACAAACTGAGTTCTAATCCTCACTCTTATCTTTTAAAAAAAGTACACACACACATATGTGCATTGAAATACAGATGAATATATTCATCTATGCAGTTACCCAACCCCTCCACCACTCAAGGTAAATTTTTCAGTAGAGTACTACTGGTTTTGAATTCAGTCTTCCTAAAACTAGACCTCACCCTTTTAGTTGTGGCTGTAGAATACACCAAATTCACCCCCAAACAAGTGTCCTGGGTATGACACTAAACCATCTGATGGTGAGACTTCAGTCTGAGAGTGGGGGTGTCCTCATGATGTAATGTTTAAAGTGTTGGACTTCAGAATTGTAGTAAGCGAGTTCAAACTCCAGTAGCGCTATTACATTCACTTTCAGACAAATACACTTGGGAAAGCTATGAACCTCCTTATTCTCCTTGCTATAGGTTAAATAGTACCACTACGGTTCTTCTAGAAAGATGGTTTTGGCATTAAATAACCCACAAAGGTTAATATGCCATTAAACAAAGAAACCAAACAAGATCCAGTCCTAGAGCTTTGGAGAATACGGAGTACCCTTTCATTACCATTACTCCCATATACACTCTGACCTGAAATAGTAGTATTCTTTAGGGTCCTATCTGTGGGTCAAATAGAAGTATTTAATCATTTGCTATACCTGAAACCAAACAAATAACTGATATTAAATTAAATTATTAGTGTTAAATAGCAATACTTGAAACCATTGAACTGTGTGCAAAGTAATGAGCTCTGACTCATTTAAAAATGTTTCCTACAAACTATTCCTGTATAAATCCTATATATTTGATATATATGTATAAACAGGATTTGGCATTAAATAACTTACAAGGGTTGATATGCCATAAAGCACAACCAACTAACCAATCAACCAACTTAAACTAGACCAATTGTCATTCAATGCTGAAGAATACAGTCTGCCCTACTATTTACGCAAAGCTGGAGGAAGAAGAGATGGATTTATGCTTTTTCTTAGTATGTTAGCACAAAGTGAAATAAAAACAACCTCCAAGATTTTACCTCAGGTTGTCAATTTCAGTTCCAATGACGTACTACTAAAATCCAAAGTACCCTGTTATGTAACAGAATATTTGGTTTATATTAACAGTAGTTTTCACTGCTTTATATCCCTCTGTGAACTTATATGAAAAATCTCTTGAATTTACTTTTTACTGTCGATAATTTAGTTATTAGAAGAAACAAGAATTAAATAAAAGAAAAACTATGAGAATAAATCAGTAGAACCAAATTTGTGTTTTAAAATAGTAAATTACATGAATTCCAAATTATGCATCAAAGTTTAAAATAACAAAAAAAAAACAACAATTTCTACACCAACCTAATGGCTCCTATCTACTTGGACCCAGTTTAGGATAGTAAGCCAGTCTATTCCTATGTAACATTAACAAAAAAAAACCAATCATTTCTACACCAACCTAATGGCTCCTATCTACTTGGACCCAGTTTAGGATAGTAAGCCAGGCGCGCTCCTGGCTTTTTAGCTGGGCCGTCTGGCATTCGTGCCGGATGGGCGCTCGAAACCAAGAGCAGACTCGGGGCCGAATAGGCCCCCAGCTTCGGCTGGGCAACCTTCAGGTGGGCGAGCTGCACTTTTGTCCCCTTTGTACGGCACTAGACCAAGCGTCTAGTTTAAGCTGTAAACTGGCATACGTGCCCGGACCCACATTTGGGTTCGTGAAACCACTTGCCTCATCAGGCTCACATTGCACTAAGTGAGCTGATGAGCAGCACCGACAAGCAGGGTTCGAGTCTCGGCTCCTTCCCGACCTTCCCCTCCCCTTTATCCCCACTTTAATTGGCCTTCGGGCTTTTGACCTTGTGTCAAGTCGTGTCTGGTGGGAGGCAGCGACAAATACTATAGTAAGCCAGTCTATTCCTATGTAACATTAACAAAAAAAAAAACAATCATTTCTACACCAACCTAATGGCTCCTATCTACTTGGACCCAGTTTAGGATAGTAAGCCAGTCTATTCCTATGTAACATTAACAAAAAAAAAAACAATCATTTCTACACCAACCTAATGGCTCCTATCTACTTGGACCCAGTTTAGGATAGTAAGCCAGTCTATTCCTATGTAACATTAACAAAAAAAAACAATCATTTCTACACCAACCTAATGACTCCTATCTACTTGGACCCAGTTTAGGATATTAAGCTAGTCTATTCCTGTGTAACATTTATCAATTTTCTAGTTGATCTACGATATCCTAACAGGTACTTCCACACCAAGTTAGAGTAGACCTGGGAGTAATAGTCACAAAGTTGTGACTCCACAGTCCAGAACTGGAGCCCCAACCCCTGATTTTGGCATCATACATAGGTAACTCCTCGGGTATGGAGTCTTACCCCTTTGCAACATAGTTGGAATATTCTAGGCTCTGTTCTTTAGTTTAAAATAGCAAAACACTCAATTATTCACCAACATAATGGCACCTATCTGCTACAACCCCGTTAAAAATATTGAACCAGTCTATTCTGATGTAATACTAACAATTTTCCATCAGATTTATTTAAACCATTGATAGTACCCTAACAAGCACTACACCACCATGTTATGGTGGACCTGGGAGTAATGGCAACAAAGGAATGACTCATCAAACCCAGGAC
This sequence comes from Sepioteuthis lessoniana, assembly GCA_963585895.1. Taxonomy (NCBI): domain Eukaryota; kingdom Metazoa; phylum Mollusca; class Cephalopoda; order Myopsida; family Loliginidae; genus Sepioteuthis; species Sepioteuthis lessoniana. The sequence goes on from OY757938.1 coordinate 45,222,743, forward strand.
ATCTTTGAATGTGGAGTCTTATTCCTCTTCAAGGGATACAGTTGACATATTTGAGACACTGCTCTCAAAGCAGAATAGTTTATTCCAATATGTGTTTGAAATTTTTACAGCCCAGTCAGCTGCGGCTGCAGAATACTGTGACACAGCATCTCTGCAGAGGGTAAGACCCCCCATCAACTAGTGCCCTGGGTATGACATTAAACAATCTCATGGTGAGACTCCAGTAATTCAGGAGCTTTGGAGAATGCGGAGTACCTTTTTATTGTCATTGCTCTCAGGTCCATTATGGCCTGGAGTGGTCGCACTTGATAGGGTCCTATCCATAGGTTAAATAGAACTGTTTAACAGTTGAACTGTGGGTAAACAAATGACTTATGCTAAATTGAATTATTATAAATAGAACTGTTTGATCATTAAACTGTATATACAAATGGCTGCTTTTTAACTGAATTGTTAGTGATACATACCAATAACTGGAACAATTTAATTGTGTGCAAAAGAATGACTTTGGCTCATTTAAGGACATTATCAAGAAAATGTGCTTTCAAATCATATATTTGATGTATGAAGAGGATTTGGCATTAAATAACCTTTAATGGTTAATATGCCTTAAAACCAAACCAAACCAAATCATATATATTCAGTATATAAATGTTTAAACAGAATTTGGCATTAAGTAACCTTTAATATTTGATATGCCTGAAAACCTAACCATACCAAATCATATAAATCTGATATATATGTGAAAATAGGATTTGGCATTAAATAACCAATAATGGTTGATATGCCTTAAAACCAAACCAAATCAAATCAAATCATATATATTCAGTATATAAATGTTTAAACAGGATTTGGCATTAACTAACCTTCAATGGTTGATATGCCATAAACCCAACTATCATATATATATCTAATATATAAGTGTAAAGATGATTTGACATTAAATAACCAACAATGGTTGATATGCCATAAAACAAAACAAAACCAATCAAATCTTAAGCAACATCAACAAAAACTAAACAGATGTAATTTTTAAATAACAAAAACTGCACTTATTTCTGCACCAACCTAGTGACTTCTGTCTACTTGGACTCAGTTTTGAATATTGAGCTATTCTGCTTCATAATTTCAGTTGATCCTTTACACATCATAAAAGAATAATGATGGAAATAAACCAAAAATTGCATTTTTTAAAGATTTCAAAGGCTTTATGATTGCACAGGAAAGGAGAGACGAGTTCTTATAGATCAAACGTCTTGCTGAAGTGGTTTTAAGCTTCCAAGAGTCAAAGAAGGAAAATTATTCCAATCAAAAGATGAGTGACTGGTCTCTTTTCCTGTAGATAAAATCCTATTTGAAGTAGAAGGGTCTTTTCTATAACTTATAGAATTTTACATTTTAGAACAATATGCATCGGTTTGCTTGGTTCAGAGATTGTTATTTTTTGAATATGCCAAATTCATCTAAAAGCAAAGCAATCTATAAGGGCCAGCTGAAAAGTTTATCATCTGACCAAGATATATTCATGGAATATGACCAAATGAGGTTTATTTTTCAACATAGTTCCCTTTGCAGTCCACACACTTATTCCAATAGTGTTGCAGTGCAGGATCACATTGGTCATAAAAGTCATCAACAACAGATATGACAACATCGTATGAACTTTTCAGCCCACCCTTGCATTTAATGTATCAAGATGAATGTACATTTTATGTTTCATTCACGATAAACTCTTTTTGGGAGGGGTTTACATGAAATTTTTTTAAACTCTTTTCTGCACCACTCTGTCAGTGAGGCTTAGAATATGCTATTTCTAGCAGAAGGTTAAGAACCCCACAAAAAAAAGTGATGTCCTGGGTATGACACTCAACTGTATCAGATAATGAAGCTCCAGTTCTGGAGATTTGGTGAGTGTAGAGTACCCTTTCATTGCCATTATTCCCAGATCCACTCGGACCTAGAGTGGTAGTACCTGTTAGGGTCCCATCTATGAGTCAAATAGATCTGTTTAAAAATCATTTATTTTCAGTAGGAACATATACAAAAAAGACTCTTAAGAATCAACTAAAAAATGTAAATATGAAAATTCAATGAACACAATTCCCTAACCTCCAAGCATAAAATAATCCTAGATGGTTTAACATTAAAATCAATTAATTAACTTTGATCTGGTTACTTATATGTACTTGTGGTCTGAATACTATTGATACACCCTGGATTTTGAAAGCTATATCTGTATCGATTATATGTGATCATTTACTGCAACATGGCTTCATTATCTGTAGGTTAAATTTTGATTAAATTGAAACACATGTATCGTGTAGCAATTTTATTTTCTATCTATATATGTTATTGATATAGCGGAACAAGTTCTATGATTGATATTGTTTTAAACAAATTCATGTTTAAATGGATTATATAAACTGCATGAAATATTCTTGTCAAGCATTAATTTTTGCAAAATGCACATAAAATGAAATGTGACAAATAAGAAAAAAAAAAATCAAAACTAAAATGGAGCACATCTGCTTTAATCAAAGTACCAGTATCTCCACACTAAGTCGTGGCTCTCAGGAACAAGTGGACAAGTTCACCTAAGCTGGAATCTGCATCTCATCTACCAAAAATGACATCAATATGCAACTAGCAAAAGCATGGACACCTATCGAAAGGTTATCAGTCATGTTGAAGTCAGACTTATCTGATAAAATAAAACACAATTTTTTCCAAGCAGCAGTCATGGCCGCACTAATGTATGGATACACCACATGGACACTCTAAAGAGAAAAAGCTTGACAGCATTTGCACAAGGATGCTGCTAGCTATATTAAACAAATACTGGAAGCAACGTCCCACAAAACAGCAGCTGTACAGCTACCAACCTCCCATCTTGAAGACCATCCAAATTAGATGAACAAGACATGCAGAACACTGCTGGAAGAGCAAGGATGAACTCATAAATGATGTTCTCCTATGGACCCTTTTACACAGACGTGCAAGTGTAGGACAACCAGCTAGAACTTATCTAAAATAGCTCTGTACGGACACAGGAGGTAGCCTGGAAGACCTGCCAGAAGCGATAGATGATGGAAGGATGGCAAGAGAGAGTTAGGGAAATCTGTGCTAGCAACAAAATAGAGAATCCAGACCTCACAAAGATATCAAGTTGTGGTGGTTACATTTGAAGAAACACCATGAAATCAAATTGATAACCTGAGTTCAAATCCTGGATGAGGCTGTTTGCCGTTCCCTTCACTTAAGAAAGACATGAATCCATTTGTTCCCTCCCCCAGTTGTCTATAAATAGTGTGGCACACTGGGTTCTTTTGTTGTGGCAACCAGAAAGAAAACTCTTCATTCAAACTTTGCCCCTTTTAAAAATTGACATTTTATCACATCTTGCCCATGGAATGGTTTAGTAAATAAATACATTTGCACTTATAGCAATCACCACCAGGGGTTCATAAATGTTATCTTCTCATAGATATTCATGAATTTAAGTCCTTACAAGAACAGTCTAGTGTTATACATGTGTTTATTTTGACAAAACAAAGGTGAATTTATGGTATGTTTATGGTCCATAGGGCTGGTTTTCAGTTTGTTACTAATAACTTAGCAATTTTATTGTCCTTACCCTATTGCAGAAGATAGTAAGCATATTCTACACCCAACAGGTTTGGTTTGGTTTGGTTTCTTTGTTTAATGGCATATCAACCTTTTTTTACATTATTTAATGCCAAAGCCATTCTCCTAGAAGAATAGCAGTGGTACTATTTAACCCATAGCTGGGAGGATAAGGGGGTTCATACCTTTCCCAAGGGTATTTGCCTGAAAGTGAACGTAATAGCGCAACTGGAGTCCAAACTTGCTTACTACGATTCCGCTGTCCATCACTTTAACCATTACACCACGAGGACACCCCCACACCCAACAAGGTAGGAAGAGAGAGAGAGAGAAAAACTAAAAAAACTAAGATGACAAATAACTAGGACCTAGAAAAGAGAAATGGGTTTCTAAAAATTCAAGAAAGAATTAAGAGTCCAGATCACAGCACTGCTGAAATCAGCGAGAATACTTATAAGAGTCCAGGAAAGCTGAGAAGACTTGCTATTGCTCAAACTCCAGAGAGATGATGTGACAATTTACTTGGAATAAACTAATTAAATCTCACACATGAAGACCTGGACATGGCTCTAAAAGGAAGACATTAAGAAAGAAACTGCATCTCTGCTCATAGCAATACAAAACAATGTTATTGAGACCAGTTGTAATAAAACAAATATACATAACAGAACTGTAAGTGTAGGTTATGTAAACAAAACCATTAATCACATAATAAGCAAACACAGTAAACTAGTACAAAAGGAGTATAAGACCAGACATAACTAAGAGGGAAAGATAATCCACTGAGAAATGTGCAAGAGATTGTTTATTTGTTTGGGTTTATGGCATATCAAACTTTGTAGGTTATTTAATGCCAAATCCATTTTTATATAAATAAACAGTTCTATTTCAGACAATTCAATTTGGCATAAGTGCACAGTTTAATTGTCAAAAACATTTCTATTTCAAGCTATTCAGTTCAGTCAAACAGTTCTAATTGAAACAATTCTGTTCCGTATAAGTATAGTTTTGGTTTACACACAGTTAAATCTCAAAACAGTTCTATTTCAAACAATACAGTTTAGCATAAGTACAGTTTCAATGTTGAAAACTGTTCCATTTCAAACAATTCAGTTTAGCATTATTTGACCCATAGATAGAGCCCTATCAGGTGCTAGAACTCCGGGCCAGAGTGAACCTGGAAGTGATGGCAATGAAAGGCTACTCCGCATTCTCCAAAGCTCCAGCATTACTGGAACCTCACCACGAGATTGTTTAGTGTCATATCCAGTACACCCCTCTACAAAGATGCAGTTGGTGTATTCTACAGCCCCAGCCAACTGAGCAAACAAGAGATTAAAATTTGTCCTTACTACCAAATGGTATGTGCACAATCCAGAATCTGTTCTAGAGAATGAGACCCATAAAATTCTCTGGGATTTAGAGATACAAACAGATTACCTAATCCTAACCAGAAGACCAGATCTTGTGATAATTAATAAAAGAAGTGAATTTGCCATATTGAGGACTTTGCTCTCCCAGAGGACCACAGAGTAAAAATCAAAGAAAGCAAAAAGAGACAAATACTTAGACCTGTCCAGATAACTGAGAAAGCTGTGGAACATAAGATACTGTTTAGTGATACCAATTGTAATTGGTGCACTTAGAAGAGTCCACAAAGGCTTTTTAAAGGGGACTGGAAGAGTTGGAAATCAGAGGTCAAATTGAGACCATCCAAACTACAGCATTGTTAAGATCAACTAGAATACTGAGAAGAGTCCTGGAGACCTGAGGAGACTTGCAATCACTCACACTCCTGTGAAAGACAATCAGCTAATGCTGGTGTAAAAATCTTGCAAGGATTTATAATAATAAGTAGTAAAGTAAAATTGGCAATCTTAATAGAGGGTGATCTGAAGGCTCCCTTTTCAATAGCTACTACACTGAGGTGTAGGAGAGGGTGCTACTCCATTCCCAGAATTTCTCCACTTATCCTTGATCTGTACCTTATTGTGCTGAGTGCTAAGCAAGGCAGCATCAAGTACCATTTTTTGAGTCTTTGGTATGACTCGACCTGGGATTAAACCCCAGTCTCCCAAACCATTGGCGAAGCTATTCTAAAAAGATAAATGAATATTTGGATCTTGCCAAAGAGTTGAAAAAGCTGTGGAACATGGGGGTGACGGTGATACCAATTGTATTGGAATGATCTCCTAAGGCTGGGTAAAGAAAGAAAGAATCAAAACCATACTGACCACACTATTGTTAAGATCAGCTAGAATACTCAGAAGAGTCCTGGAGAACTGAGGAGACTTGCTATCACTCAGACTCCAGTGAAAAACCATCAGTTTAAACTAGTGTGAAAAACTAATAAGGAGTAAAATAACAGTACTTAATGGTACTTTAAGTTCATGAACGATACCAAGTCATTCATAATTTTTACCGTGAAAAATATTTTCTTAAAAAAGTGCCTGCTCACACTGATATGAGATTATTGGGTTTTCTTTTCTTATTACGACAGCATTTGAAGAAGATTGCTCAGAGCTGAGAAATAAATGAAAAAATCAAAGTGTGAAGTAAGAGGATCAAGAAGATTATTGCATATACATCTTAAAAGTGAAGTTGAACATTCTGAACAACAATCTTGAATATTCTATAGTCAGTGCAGTTAAGCCTTGTGGGATACACAAATGCCAAAAATAATTTATTGGAAACTATAATCTGTGTAATTCTATATATAGTCATACACACCTATATATGTGTGTGAGAGAAGAAAGTATATGTATTTATATACGTATCTGTATGTGTGAGTGTGAGCATGGGAATATGTTGGGTGGGGTATAAATATGTGTGTATAGATGCTCATATATGTCTATTGAATAAGTATGTATGTATGTATGTATGAATATATATGTGTGTGTGTGTGTGTATGTGTGAGGATGGGTATGTGTTGGGTTGGGTATAAACATGTGTGTACAGATGCTCAAATATATCTGTTAAATAATCATGTATGATACATATATATATATATATATATATATATATATATATATATATATATATATTACAACAGTCTATGGTTATCACTCTCTCACTTGGTGAGTTTGTGGCAGACCAAATGCGGTATAATTTGGAGAGTGCTCAATATCTCTGATAGAGCCGTTATATGATAATAAATAAATATATATTAGTTCTTTATATATATTTAATAACAAGGATGCTTATCTGTGACAACTGGTTTCATGCTACCTTCATACAAGATAGGTGGCATGAAAGTAGTAGTTGCAGATAAACATCCATGCTATGGAATATATATAAAAACTAATATATATCTATTCATTATTATATATATATATTTATATGTATATATATATATATATATACATATATATGTTGTTTCAAAAATGTGATATAATTTGGGACTTACCATAGTCGTGGACGACCAGAAGGCTCCCTTTTCAATAGCTACTACACCGAAGTATAGGCGCTACTCCTTTCCAAGGATTGCTCTACTTTATCCTTGATACGTACCTTATATTGTTGAATGTTAAGCAAGTAGGTATCAAGTACCATTTTTAAAGTATGACGCGACCTGGGATTGAACCCAGATTTCCCGGACCATTGGCGAACACTCTACCCACTGAGTTTCAAAATTATCGATATCATTTTGGAATCTAATAATTTGACCAATTCTCATTCAAATGATCTCATATTTTTACAGTATGTGTAGAAACAACTCAAAGTTTTATGTCTAATGTCTAAACACCTTTTCTTTTCCAGTGAATGGCATTTCTATACCTGAACAAAAAAAACATTAAACATAAATTTTAGAGTTGTTCCTGTGCATGCTATTAAAATTTAAGATCATTTCAAGAAGAATAATGAAGCTATTATATTACAAAATGACATCAATTTTTCTGAACACCTATATATATATATATATATATATATATATATAAGGTTTGGTTTATTTTTAATGGCATATCAACCTCTTATGGTTTATTTAATACCAAACTAAGCTTAGCTTCACAGATGACCACTACATATTAATGAGATATTCTGTAATATTGGAATATATGATTATCTCCCCTTCACGGTCAAGTGGGGCCAATCAGCGCTCTGCCTGGAATTGGTGCCCACTTTGATTCCCTTTCAAAATTTCATCACTTGTAGTGCTGACAGGCAGACCAATAAGACGATTTGAAATCATTCCAGATCAAGGTGGACCTCAGTAGATAAGTCTGGCTGCAAAACCATCAAGTTTGCAACTCTTGTATTTTTCAAATATATGTTTGTGCTGTTATATTGTTTTGGGTTCTTCTTCATTAAAATTGAAAGCCTAACTATTAATGTGGGAATTTATATGGGGTCAGGCAAAAAAATCATTGTAATTATGTTAACATGAAGTATTTTAGAAATTTAAATATATCTGATTTTTTCAGTCATAACTTGACTCTATTTAATCTCTCTCTCTCTCTCTCTCTCTCTCTCTATATATATATATATATATATATATATATATATATGTATATATATATATATATATATATATATATATATATATATATTTAAGTTATCTTGTGCATAATTTCTTTTTCTATCTTTCTCTTACTGGTATATATTACTAGTGAATAATATATTAACAATCTTGTCATTTATGGAAACTATGCTAGAGTGTGTGTGTGTGTGTGTGTGTGTGTGTGTGTGTGTGTGTGTGTGTGTGTGTGTGTGTGTGTGTGTGTGTGTGTGTGTGTTCTAATGAAACTGTAATTTTTTAAAAATCATGTTTTTATCCAATAAACTTGAAAATCTCTCTAAAAAAAATGTCACTAAAAATTGTTTATAGATTCAAATAATATTTTTTTCCCCAGAATAAAATTTGATCTCAGATAAAATAAGACATTTATTCGAATATTTTAGCATTTCAGATTAACGATTTCTAATGATTGAACTAAATATATTTAGAAATTCATCAGTATCTTACAACAATGTGAAAACATAATCAATTAATAAAATTAATGATGATTATAAATAGATTAGTAAAGAAATTCAATGCATTTGAGGCATTCAAAGATATCTTAAAATGGATTAAAAGAATTCATATTCACAAAACCCCTCTACCATTGGCTGGATATGACACAAGGTCACTTTTGAAGCAGTATGAAGCTGGATTTGAATTAAGAGTTTTCCTTCTCCAACATGGATTGGTCTAATACTTATTCATACAGTGTCAGGTTCATGAAATTAACAGCACAATTCCAAGGCCCCTCTACCTCCCAAGCAGCACATCTCCTCACTGAAAAGAGGTAAAAACTGGGCTGATTGCCCATTGCTTGAGGCACCCCTAAAGGAGAATACTGGAAAAACTTGAGCAATTTTTTGAGCCACCCACTGGCAGTCGTGCTTCTTGTGGGACACCTCATGTACCTGATATCCCCAAAATCTTCCTTTATTATAACCTTCATGATAGAAACATAAAGGCTGCAAGATCCTATATCAGGTACAGAGACAAGTTAAAAAAAACAACCTTATACCTCTTGATATACCTGTTGATATCTTTAAGCAAGTTGCACCTCATTTTAAGTTCAATTGTTGATTCTATTTAATTTCTTCAATCTCTAAGTTTCAAGGCTCTTAATTTAGTTTTGTAAAATCCTTGATCTTATTGCATCAAATACACAATCAGAATTTTTTTATTAAAATTTCCTGTTAAATGCTATAAATTTGAATTTCAGATAAAAGCTTTAAAAATGCTCAAATTAAAGTAATGTCACAACTTTTTCATAAAAAAATCATTAAGATTAATTTTAATATCCCAACTTAGCTTAGGCTTTTTTTAAATTCAGTGCTAAGTAGGTCTAGAATGGAATCACTCCATTCTTAAGTGGTTGGTATTTATATTAAACATTTAAAGATTGATTGAATTTGGGAAATTTCACAGGTTTCTTTCATTGATTTCTTGAAGAAAGAAAGAGAAGAAAAAGATCTTCCCAAATTATTTGAAATCTAAAGTCCACAATTCCATCAAAACCTGATATTCTTAGCAGAGACCATTTTTGATAAGTAGCTAATTCAGTGGTCTTATGGAAGAATTATTTCAGTAAAAGATGATATTGAATATGAATAGAAATGAAAAATATTCAAGATGTCACTGATGAGGCATTGGAAATAAAATGGAACTCAACATTATATCCATCAGAAGCTAATTTTAAGGGGGAAAAATATTTCAGTTGAAAACAGATATGAAAACTTCACAGCAAAACTTTTCTGTAATGTTTTTTCTTCTTTATTTTTTCTGTAGAAATTTTTTTTTCTTTAATGTTTTCTAACTTACTGCTCAAATGCAATGAAAACTAATTTTTGTTAAAAAGTAATACTGGTCCATGGGAAACTATTTACCAGTAGATTGAAAACTATTCATGGAATAGTTTGCTTTTGAAAAATATTCGGTTATTATTCACTCGTACACTCATATAAATATTCTCATCTATATTATATATATATATATATATATATATATATATATATATATATATAGATAGATAGATAGATAGATAGATAGATATAGATATATATATATATATTATTATATATATATATATATATATATATATATATATATGTCATTCAAAAAGTTCTAAGCCCCTCCCAGATTTTAGATTTGTTGTAAACCTCTCACATTTGTATGGGCATCATCTGCACGGAAATTAAGATAGAAAGGACTGTTATTTATTTAATGTAATGATAATTTTACTTTAGAAATGCAAGCAAGCCTCACTGGTGAAAAATTAATGCAAGAACTGTTGCTGCGTGCAATCCTGAACAAGTCCTGGCAGCAACACCCCACAAGACACCAACTGTACGGCCACCTGCCCCCTATCACGAAATCTATCCAAGTTAGATGAACCAGACATGCAGGACACTGCTGGAGAAGCAGAGATGAACTCATAAGAGATGTACTCTTATGGATCCCCACACATGGCCGCGCAAAAGCAGGACGACCAGCTCGAACGTACATTCAGCAGCTATGTGAGGATACAGGATGTTGTCCTGAAGACCTACCTAGGGCGATGAACGATAGGGAGGAGTGGCGAGAGAGGGTCAGGGATATCCGTGCTACCAGCGCGATATGATGATGATGATGAAGTGTATTACAGATAATTTCACTGATAAATTATGGCTATTAGATGTATGATGTAAATGTGTTGCAAATTATTTTACCGTAGCAAAAGGATGGTCATTGGTCAGGAATTAGTAAAAGCATGATTGTTAATGAAGGTAGTGATATTTATTATATGCATAAATAATTATAAAACTGTATATTTTCTGATAAATTTGTCAATAGTGGACTAAAAAGAGCAGTATGCATTTACCCAACCCCTCCACTACAGGCAGAAAGTGACAGAAGGTCAATTTTCAAATATTTGATATTGGCATGAAATAACCCATAAGTAGTTGATATGCCATAAAACCCAACCAACCTGAACCTGAATCTTATAGAAGGACTGTAATTGTACTATTTAACCTATAATGGGGAGAATAAGTGAGTTTATACCTTTCCCAAGTCCAAAAGTGAATCTAATACTAGAACTTGAGTTCAAACTTGTTTACTATGAAGTTACAGTTCAGCATGTTAGTCACTACACTATGGAGTTTACTCATAGATAGATAGATAGATAGATGGAGGTGCCCGTTGTGTAATGGTTATCGTCGTAGGAAATGGATACGGTGACACGAGTTCAAATCCTGGACGAGACTGACTTGTATTTCACATTGCACTAATACCCTTGGGAAAGGCATGAATCCAATTATTCTCCCTCCAGCTATGGGCAAAATACTAGGGCAGACTAGGTTCTTCAGCATTGGTGAGGCAACTAGTCTAGGAGAAGGAAAACTCTGAATTCAAACCTGTTAAACTCCGCTTAAAAAAAAAATTGACCTTGTGTCATATCCTGCCTGAGCTGAGAGGTCGGTAAATATGGATAGATAGATAGACTTGAGTACAGAAAGACTTAATGACTACAATAATGAAGAAAGTGGTGAATGTACAATTTTATATCATTGCAATAGAGACTTCTTGTCAATGTCAATATACACTAAGAAGGAAATAATCTATTTACTGATTTTGTTGTTTCAGTCTGCTGTATTAAAGTAGTTCAATTTTTCTTCTATTTTTTTTTTTCTTTTACTGTACTATATTTTTACTCCTGACTAAACTGCATAGTAGAACTTTTGCTGGGAAAGCGGTTCTTAGATAGAGCAGTCTTCACACAATGGTTGTTGACTGTAAAGAGAGTCAAAGTCAGCAGGCCTTATCCCTTACACTGCATAACTAGAAAGAAAAAAGGGTTAATATTTTTAAAGAAAACAAAGATTTTTTCCTCTTCCCTATTCTAAAATTTCAAAGTTTTTATGTCTTGGTATAAATTGTGTTTTTTTTTTCACTTTTCTTATTGCAGAAAACATGTTAGTTTATTTACTTACAGTGGCCGGTTGATAAGTAAGCTCTCCTTCTGTATAGAGAGAATCTCTGTTATAGTGAGTTTAAACTCCAATCACACCATTATGTTCTCTTTCAGACTAATACCTTTGAGAAAGGCATAAACTCCCTTATCCCTCCATCTATGGGGGGGATAAGGGAGTTCATGCCTTATCCTTATCCTATGGGTTGAATAGTACCATTGCTATTTTTTCTACAAAGATGACTTTGGCATTAAATAACCCACAAAGGTTAATATGCTATTATACAAAGAAACGAAATTATGTGGAGTCACCGTGTGTGGCTATAGAAACATGTTTGAACATATTTTGAACAGAGTCCAGTTCAAAAGGGGTTAGAATCAGTTCTCTATAAGATAGTATTGAATAATAGTGTCCATTAGTCATGAGTACTATGTCCAAGTTCTAAATAAAGTACTGACAGAATTTTTAACACTAAAAAGTCACATTCCAAATAAAATTCACAGATGTATGAATGCAGTTAATTGCAAGAATTATATAGATTTGAATAATGCCAGCTAGTATGTTTGATATTACCAAAAGCTGCAATAGAGAAAATACAGATATATTTGTTGAGCATTACGGTAAAGATGTAGGTTAGGCCATATATGGAATCTTAATCATCAACCACTCCTTGTATTTACTTTTTTTTAAATTTAGAGAATATTTTAATTTTTTGTGGTAGAGGATTTTCATTATATTTCATATTATTATATCATATATATTATTATATATATTTATTTATATGAATAAATAAATAAATAGAAGCGAAATTCAGATATAATCCACACTTCTTTTTTTTTCTGATACCTTGCCAACAGGAAAGAGATTACAAATGAGAAATGGAAAAATGAAACTGTATTCTTTGGCAAGAAAAAATGTATTGAGAATGTTACTTGATATGCAAAAGGGCTTTAAAATATGGAAGATGTTATGGCTGTTTCATATGAAATAAAGGGCAAAGGCACCAGGTTTATTATTCACTGTAAGACAGCATCAAATAATATGGAGAAAAAAAACAACAAACAGGAAAGATGACACTGGAGAGTCAGGAAAAAAGGTTTAGGGGTGGGGCAAGTGAACTGAATCTGGAAGATTTTTTCAGAAGCAGATTAAGAAATTTGCAGGCTACAATTTCTAGTCCTGAGGCAAATGATTTACCAAATATAGTTTATTAAATCAACATGTTCTGCTGTCAGTTGGAGATGGTTATTTAGTCCAAAAATCTGTGAGAGAGCATTATCATTATTCTATGTATTATCTAGATAGATAGTTTTCATTCTATTTGTTTCATTCTCTTGTTTGCAGATATGCTCCTTGACCACTGCATATTGAGAGAGGAATACAGATAACACTCTCTCTCTCATATATATATATATATATATATATAGAGAGAGAGAGAGAGAGAGAGAGAGAAATTGTAGTCTATTGATGTACATATATACAGATGTGCAGTGAGAGGGTAAATATAGACTACCATCTTTCATATATACGGGTTTCGATCCCGGCTTCGAGCGTCCTGCGGGTCTAGCCACACTGAAGAGTTCTGATAGAATGAAACAGTCTGTCTGTGGATGACAATATATATATATATATATATATATAACTGGGGTTCATTCCCAGGTCACATCATACCAAAGACTCAAAAAATAGTACTTGATACCTGCTTGCTTAACACCCAGCATTATAAGGTATGTATCAAGGATAAAGTGGAGCAATCCAGGGAAAGGAGTCATGCCCTCCCCTACACCTAGGTGTGTAGTTGCTATTAAAAAGAGAGCCTTTGGTTTACCCTTGACTATGGTTGCCAACTTTACTTATTTACTTTATAAATAGCTCTATCATAGAGGCTGCTATGCTGCAGACCTCCCAAACAAAAACGAGGAATAATGTGTCTCTTCTATCAAAATTTTATATTAAATCAAAAAATGATCTTCTAAACTAAACTATTTCTTTTAAATATCCATAATGTGACCAAAATAAATGTAAGTTGCAGTAAGCAATAATTAATAAAAGGTTATTTATGTAAATTTTAAAACATGCAGCCTTTGACTCTATGTGAGTCACAAGTATCCACTAAGATCATATTTGTCTGTCCCTTTTCAAGATTTTGCCCTGTCAGTTGGGGCTGTAGAATACACCAACTGCTTCTCTGCAGAGGGGTAAGACTCTCCCCCTAAACGAGTGTCCTGGATACGACACTAAACAATCTGAGGATGAAGTTCCAATAATCCTGGAGCTTTGGGGAATGCAGAGTACCCCTTCATTGCCATCACTCCAAGGTCCACTCCAGCCCGGAGTTCTCACACCTGATAGGGTCCTATTTATTGGTCAAATAGAACTAAAATGTGTACTTATGCTAAACTGAATTGCTTAAAATTGAACTGTTTTGACATTTAAACTGCATACTTATGCTAAATTGAATTGTTTGAAATAGAAGTTTTGTCATTTAAACTGTGTGCTTTTGCTGAGTTGAATTGTTTGAAATAGAACTGTTTTGATATTTAACTGTGTGTAAACAAAAACTATACTTATACTCAACTGAATTGTTTCAATTGGAACTGTTTGACAAAATTGAATAACTTGAAATAGAAATGTTTTACTATTAAATTGTGTACTTATGCTGGACTGAATTGTTTGAAATAGAACTGATTATTTGTATAAAAATGGATTTGGCATTAAATAAACTACAAAGGTTAATATGCCATAAAACCCAAACAAACAAACAAACTTTTCAAGATTGGTCATGCCAAAAAGGCATGAAAGTCATATAAAACTCAACTTGATCAGTAAAATCCTAGTGCCATGAGTGAGTGGGGAATTGTTAAAACAACTCAGTCAGAAATTATATGTTTATAATTATCTTTTACCTAACCATGAATTTATGATATACTGTAAAATATCTTTTAAAAAAAAAGGCTGCAATAAATGTAGACTATGACAATAAGAAAGATGAGTTGTCTTCCCCTTAACTGAGGTTAATTCAATTTAATAAATGTTAATGGAAAAATACATTTGAATTTTTTTTTTATTCCTATTAACTAAACAAATTATATTATTACTTTTTATTTTCATTATTTCTTTTTATTTTATTTAGGGCTTCAGATATGACCAATTTTTTAACACCTTATTTTAAAAGTTTAATTAAAAATATAAAAAGTAAAATTCTTAGTTTCAATAGCTAGAAAATAGCTCCTGAAATATAGTTTAAAAAACTATAATTATGAAAAAGAAAATAAACTAGCAATTCATCCAAATTTAATTTTATATTCAATTTTTATTTATTTTTCAAGTATTGTTTCTGTTCATATTGCAATATCAATTTTTTAAATCAATGTCAAAACTAATCTTTCCAAATATCTATCATTAAAATCCATAAAAAATTTGGAATATTTTTCAACTTAAAAAAAATTAATTGGGCAGGAGTGGTCCTATTTGATTTTTTTTTTTTTTTTGTGGCCTATATAGACTTCTGGGGTGTGAATAAAATTTTGATCAAATAAATAAAAGCTTCATTGTCCACAAGGTGTAGGAGGATAATACTTACTAGGATTTACAATCAACTAAAATTCCTGGAAATCATATCAAGTCTTTATAATTAAGCTGTTATTTTATTAAGTCATTTTTCTTATGTTTTTTTTTCCTTATAAGTTCTAGCAAAAATATGCATTCTTCAGGGGCAAGTATTTAAGTTTTAAATAATTAAATATTATATTAAATTAGAAAGACCTATGAAATTAAATTAGAATGCACATAAAAAGATTACCCTTTTTTTAATTCGATTTAATTGATTTCTACATAAAATTAAGCATAGGATTGCTTTTAATACATTTGATAATAAAACAATAATATTCGAAATCAATAACACCAAATAATTATTTATTAAACATGGTTTTATTAAAACCAGCATACAAATTACCAAGAGATTATACTATGTAAACCTTTATTTCTTTGTGATATATAATACATATTAGTGTATTTTAAGTACATTATTAGCATATACTTGCTGCCCACTAGCACCAATGTAAGCTATTAGATTATAAAACCTGAAGTCTCTTTTATGTAAAAATAATTAGTAAAATGCTGATAGTGCAACAATAAGAAATTGATCATGAATATCACTGACAGTAAATGAAGTGAGCAGAAGAAAGAGTACTTCAAGTTTAAAACTAAAAGCTACCAGCCAAGAAGAAAGACTTCTGAAGTGGAAAGAACTTGTCAAGAATCTGCTAGGAAGCCCTCCTGAAACCACTGACAAATCAATCCAAAAAATTATAAATGGCTAGCTAGACATCAAATCAGGAGTTTCCAGAGAAAGAACATAATGTCGTATAGAAAACAATTAAAAACCGAAAACAGACTGTTACTTCTATACTGAAGGCCATTTCCTTAATCCTGCATGAAGCACCCATGGGAATGCACATCTCCTCAGTTTGGTTTGGTTTGATTTTATGGCATTTCAACCATTGTAGGATATTTAATGCCAGATCCTTTATATATATATATATATATATATAATTTGTAACTATATTTTGTAGATAAGATTCTTAAATGAGTCTAAACCATTTAAATGGTTTCAAGTATTACTACATAACAGTCACAATTTAATATCAGTCATTTGTTTGCACACAGTTTGTACTATTTGACCCATAGACAGAACCCTATCAGGTGCTACCACTCTGAGTCAGAGTTGACCTGGGAGAAATGGCAATGAAAGGGTTACTCCACATTCCCCAAATATATATATATATATATATATATATATATATATATATACATTTTCATATATATATATATATGTAGAATGAGAGAGAGAGAGACTGCTACTTCTCTACTGAAGGCCATCTTAATCCTACAGAAAGTACCCATGGGAATGCACAACTCCTCAGTATCTTTATTCTAATGTGTATATATATATATATATATATATATACACACACACACACACACTCACACTGCAACAGAATATTCCTACCCTAATTTCAAGCATTTTCTCTTATGTCATCTTATACAAAGCTGAATAAATGTCATTAACAATAAACACATTTCATTAAAAAAACACCTTGAACTTTAATTGTTGTCATATCGATTTTCTTAATTTTTTTTTACAAAAGAATAAACAGAGAAATTCCAAAAACAAATGCATTTATATGCGGATAGCAATTTCTGGCCCAGATTTCAAGTTCATAATAAATCTGTTTTTGACAAATGAAAAGAACTATGAAAGACATTTAAAAAGATGAATAAAGAGGAAGTCCTTAATATAAAAATGCCTTCTGGCTTGGATATTAGTTCTTTCATGTTCAGACAAACAACTTACTCACCAGGTATTCACACCTAGTGAGAAAGAATTAATCACAGCTTTGTTCCAGGGGGAATTCCCCTCTCAAGCAGCACCTGCTCTTTTGTATCAAAGGAGTAAGGGCTGGGTTTATTGCCCAATGTTTGAGGCACCCTTCAAGGAGAATGTCTATGGAAGAAGCAATTTTGCCACCACCCAGCTGGAGTTTTAATTCCTACCAATTACCTCTACACTAAACTGACCCTATGTCATATTTTGGTTTTAAGGAGAGCCAAATTGATATGTACTTTACTTAGCTTTCAATTTCCAATTAGAGTGCAGTATCTGTTTATATTCCTCCTTTAGTCATATTCTTGTATTGTGAGAGGACATTACCAAAAAATAGAACTGAAAAACAAGATAATTCTGTTTCATGGATTTCTTCTACCTCTTTTCTCTGAAAAAAGAGATTTTGAGTAGTCGCATGCCTGCATGACACTGGTTGAAGAGAATGTGGCTATTTTTGGATGTGCCAATACATACAAACACGGAACCCTAGTTAAACTAACCATGTATAATATCTCACACCTGAGGGGCTTATCATTAAATTCCAACTGAAATAAAGCTTAAATTCTAGAATAACCGATTGCATTCCTCAGGTAAAAGTGATCCATGATGATATTGATGCTTCTATTCAGGAAGTAGTGAAAGATTCTGTAGGATATAAGATTATAAAGAAATAATTTTTATAAAGAAATAATTGGTAATATGTTCCAATAGGAAACTGATCATGAATATCACTAATCCAGCACCAATATAGGGTACCAGATTATAAAACATGAAGCCTTTACTTGCTCATAATTTTAGATAGATAGATAGATTGATAGATAGATATGAAGAGAATCACATAGATAGATAGATAGATAGATAGATAGATAGATAGATAGATAGATAGATAGATAGATAGATGAAAAATAAACACTTTCTGTACAAAAGACTTTTATGTTATATTGATTTTTGTGAAAGGAAATTTTAAAAAATGAGGAAAAAAAATTCTGAGTTATATCTGTGTTCATGTAGCGAGCAATTTCTAGCCCAGATTTAAAGTCTGTAAATAAATTTGTTTTTAACAAATGGAATAAACTACTAGAGATATTTAAAACCCAGAGGAAAATCCATAACTTGGAAATGCCTTTCAGTTTGGACTTTAATTCTTTTGTAAAGGAAGTTTCTGTAAATTTATACCCCTAAAAATTATTCCTCATTCTTGAAAAATTATTTTGAAGATGCTGTTTTCAGAAGACACTGATGCTATTTCCTGTTCAGTTTCCAATCAATAAAAGTGTATTCTTTATTTTTGTTAATACAATTGGGTCTTGAGTTTGATCTTTTTTTTTTTTCTAGCAGGCTGTTATCTTCTTATATTCCAGCCCTGTTGGCTGGGGCTGTAGAATATGCTAACGGCACATCTGCTGAGGGGGTAACACCTCACTCTCAATGAGTGACCTGAGAATGACACTAAACCATCTGATTGTGAGACTTCTGTCCTGGAACTTTGGGAAATGTGGAGTACTCTTTCATTGCCATTACTCTCGAGTCTACTCTGACCAAGAGTAGTAGTACCAGTTAGGGTCCAATCTAAAGAACAAATAGAACTGTTTTATCATTTACTATACTGAAATCATATAAGTGTTTGCAAATGTAAGAGCACGTAAGCTTATCCACTCCTCTGTGAAATATCCACCAAAATGTGAAACTGACCCAAATGATCTTGTTTCTCTCAAATGTGGTGTTTTTATGCTTAGCTGGCACATTCACTTTGAAAAATTTGCATACACCACTCTCAAAAATTCTCCTCATTCAAGACTGTGTTTTATCTGAAATATTTTTTTTCTTTTTCTCTTGAACACCCCACTCATTTTGCACGCCAAGCATATACGTGCTCACTTTGCCACACAGGGTAAGTCATCTTCTCTTCTAAAGCAAATAAAACTATTAGTGTAAGATAGTAACACTTGAAACCATTCAACTGTTATGACTGTTAAATTGAATTATAAGTATTACATAACAATACTTTGAACTATTTAACTGTGTGCAAATGAATAAATAATATTGAATAGAACTATTAGTATTAAATTGCAATAATTGAAACAGTTTACTGTGTGCAAATAAAACTATTTATGTTTGATAGTAATACTTGAAACAATTTGTGTGCAAATAAACTATTAGTGTTTGATATTACTAGAAATAATTTAACTGTGTGCAAATAAAACTGTTTGTGTTAAATAGAAATACTTGAAACCATTTAACTTTGTGCAAATAAATGATGGTTTGGTTTGGTTTGGTTGTTCTGTTTAACAGAGTATCAACCCTTTTCATGTCATTTTACGCCGAATTAAATTTCAAACAGTTCAGTTTAGCATAAGTATAGTTTTGTGTTTACACACAGTTAAATGTCAAAACAATTCTATTTCAAACAGTTCAGTTTAGTATAAGTACACAGTTTCAATGTCAAAAACAGTTCTATTTCAAACAATTCAGTTTAGCATAAGTACACAGTTTAGTTCTATTTCCATAGATAGGACCCTATCAGGTGCTACCACTCCGGATCAGAGTGGACCTGAGAGAAATGGCAGTGTAGAGGTACTTCACATTCCCCAAAGCTCCAACATTACTGGATCCTCATCATCAGATTGTTTGGTGTTATATCCAGAACACTCTTTGGGCAGGGTCTTACACCTCTGCAAAGATGCAATTAGTATATTCAATAGCTCCAGCCAACAGGGCCAGCAAACAAATGATCTCTGGCTGTTTGAAGTTATTTACAAACAATTCATTAACAAATCATGTACATCTAATGTATACGTTTGAACAGGATTTGGCATTAAATAACCTACAAGGGTTGATGTGCCATAAAACACAACCAACCAAACAATCAATCAAATTTCTTGTGTTTGTGTTTTACCAAGCTTTCCTCTCATTACTTAAAAGCTTTGTTTATTCATTTCAATTTCTCCGAGTCTCCTTCTAAGTTTCTTTTCAGTCTGTTCATGGTTATTTCCCTTTGATTCTCTCCTACATTTTTATTTCTTCTGTTACTAGATTTTTTTTTCAGCTTTCCACCTAGCTTTAAACTCATCTTTTAATGTGGGATGCCATGCACAAAACAATCCACTCATGTGGATTTTTTTTTAAATTGCTTAGATTTTGTCTGTATTTCCCTCTAGAGGCAACTCAGGTAGCAAGCAAAAAACCCTGCACTTACTCTTTTGAGATGAGGAGGGTGAGGTCCTTTGGAACCATGCTATTGTTCACCCTCTGGAACAGTCAGGATAAATGGCTGAGAAGTGATTCTCTACTCATATCAAATGTTTGCAGTTAGGATTGAAAATTAGCACCAGCATTGTTTTTATTTTCCATTTTAATTGAATTGTTCCAGTTTTAAGAATAATCACTTTTTACAATGTTTGCTAAAAGTGTTGAATTCTAATTAAAATTCATTAAATTTCACACAGTAAACAATATCTCATCTACTGCACCCATACCAATACCAATATCAAAAGAAATATCTACATAAAACTTCCAAATTAAGGAAAGATCACACAGATCCCCAATTCACCTACCAGTTCCCAAAATAAGTAAATCTTGAAAAGTCCATATCACAAATTCAAAACCAAACCAAGTAAACACATTCTAACTTCTCCAGTCAAACTCAAACCTTCCCCCAATCCAAAATATACACACAACCACTGAAAAAAAAATAGCTGAAACTATCAAACCCCTCAACATCTCAGTCTGAAGACCCTTCAACATCAAGAATAGAATCACCAAAACAAAAAAAAATTATTAAACAAGACCAAACAAACAAAAACAATGCAACTCCCAAGGATCGCCCAAAATCCTAAATAGATCCTATACTGTAAAAAATATGGATATTGAAACTGACAACCTAATCACAAATCTCAACATAATTGTAAATATCTGATACATTTAAAAACAAGATCATTTACAAAGCACACAACTGAAGCAATATTTATATACAAATTATTGACTCATACTCTAACAATTCATTTAAAACCAAAATATTTACTTATGTACTATGTACAAACTAATCAAACACACACACACACACATATATATATATATATATTAGTTGGATTAACATGAGATGCTGATGACATCAGATGAATTTAAAACAGAATACTATCTTATCTTTGACTTGTGTTCTAACTATTCATTTACCTACAAACTAAGTACTTACAAATTATATATATATATATATATATATATATATATATATATATATAAATGTATGTGTGTGTATGTATGTATATGTATATCTATCTATGTATATCTATGTATGTGAGTATGTATATATATGTATATATAAGTATATATAGACCCTCTTTTTTAAGCCAAAGATTTCGAACCTTGATTCATCCGTCCAAAGGACTTTATTCCATTACTCTATTGTCTAGTCTTTGTGTGCCTTGGGTTACAGGAGCCTTTTGACATTGTTTTACTTCCTCAACAGTGGTTTCTTGATATCATTTCTGCTATATAACTCAGCTTCACAGAGTCTCCTTCTCACAGTGGATCTTGACACATTTTTTCATGACATTCATTCAGTTGTGCATTGATGTTTGGAGCAGTCAGCCTCCTGTCACACAAGCTGGTCAATGAAATAGTCATCTGTTCTTGTTGATTTGGGCCTACAGCCCTACTTTTGGTTTTGTTTTGTCCTGTTTCCTGATGTTTCTTCGCAAAATAAAATCCACTGTAGTTCTGGGAATTTTTTTTCTCTGCTTGAATATCCTTTTTTTAAAGAAGAAAAATGCCTTCAAATCAATTTTTCAAAAGATAGTTGGTTATACTAAGGGCAAAGTTACTGAGGAAGACTTGTATTTAGTATAATAAATAAAATCGTTATAGTGCTTAACTTGTTTTATTACACTTTTAGGATGTGAAATAAAATTTTTCGTGGATGGCCAAATACTTTTAACAAGTAGTGTGTGTATATATATATATATAATATATATATATATATATATATATACAAGATTTGGCATCGAATAATTCAAAAATGATAATATGCCATTGAACACAAACCACTTATTATCTACCAAAAGGGATGTCCATGTATGCATAGAGAAGGCATGGACTCTTACTGATTGGTTAACAACCATATTGAAATCTAATCTCGCTGATAAAATGTGAATCCTTTCAAGCAGTAGCCATATCAGGACTACTGTATGGTTGCACCACTTGGACTCCAACAAAATGCCTAGAGAAAAAGCTGGATGGAAACTACACAAGATGTTGTTTTGAACATGTTGTTTTGAACATGTTGTTTTGAACATATCTTGGAAACAACACCCTACAAACAGCAGTTATACGGCCACTTACCTCCCATCCCACAAATTATCCAAGTAAGGTGAGCAAGATATACTGGGCAATGCTGGATAAGTAAGAATGAACTCATAAGCAATATTTTCCAATGGACTTCTACACATGGACACACCAGTGTTAACCAGCCAGCAAAAACATACATCCATCAGCTCTGTGTGGACACTGGATGCCGCCTAAAGGACTCCCAACTATGATAGTAAATAGGAACTGATCACAAAATAGTTTTTCCTCCATATCATAATTGGGAATATCTAAAAGCACTTTATGACTGGATTTTATCCAAGCTTATTTTTTTTATTTCATATGTAACTTTTCAGTTTGGTTCTTAGAGAAGATTTAATGTTACATTAATTCTTGTTGTGTCTCTAATTTTGAGAATTAGCTTTACCATTCCAAAAGTTCTTGCTGTTGCTTTAGTCACTACTAGAGTACTTCCGCCAGTCCATACTTCAACCTTCTTTATGTATACAAATCCACAAAGAAAAAAGTGACTTATTATCTGTTCAAATAAAATTAGACCTTCTATTCGTTTGAAAACTAGAACTTCAAACCTTCTATCCAATACTCTTATATATACTCAGAAATTTTAATGGAAAAAATTCCTATATTCAATAGTACTTTTGCGAGACCTATTTTTGCTGAGAACAATTAGAATGATAAAAGCAGAATGTTTAAATATGCATAAACTGCATAAATATTTAGTTGTAAAAGATGACAAGTTCTCCCGGTTGATTTTTTTTTAAATAATATTTTTTTAAATATTTTTATAAGTTTCAAAAGTTCCAAATGAACAAAAGTGATAAATCTTATTTATCTAAAACCAATTTTTTTTAAAAGAGTTTTATTGGAAATGAAATGTGGAATTTTTTTTAAACTGGTGTTTGTTTCATACCATTACTGATACAGTGAATATAGCATGAATATATACCTATAATTTATTTGTAAGAGCGCTAATAAAAATAGAATGATTTTTACTGGTAGAGGTGTTTGCTTCAAAGCATTTAAAAGAACATGTGACACATTTATATAGTTTTTTTTTTATTTTGTTTTAAAAGTATTCATAGAAATTACATTTTATTTTTACTGGTATTATGAGTTGGTTTTATAGTATTTACCAACACAATAGAAATAACATCAATGAGAAATGAGTGACAACATTTTTGCTGGATTAGGTTTTTGCATCCACTTGATATAATGCCCACAAATATATAATGTGTATATATATATATATATATATATATAGTAAATTTTAACGGTGAAAATATTTCCGCCATTAAAAATTTTTTGATTAAAAAATCAGCATCCACAAATATATATATTTATATATATACACACACACACACACACACACACACACACACACACACACATATATATATATATATATATATATATATATATATATAAAAAAATTTAAGTGATGTAATATATATATATATATGTATATATATATATATATATATATACACATACACCATTAAAATTTTTTTGAATTAAAAAATTAAAATTTCTTTTCTCCCCGGAGGCAATACAAGTTGTTGGTGACCTTAGTCAAGGGTGACCCGAAGGTTCCCTTTTCAATAGGTACTACACTGAGTTGTAGGGGAGGCAATACTCCATTCCCTGGATTACTCCACATTACCCTTGATCATAACCTTATAGTGCTGAGTGCAAAGCAAGGCAGCATCAAGTACCATTTTTTGAGTCTTTGGTATGACTCGACCTGGGATTGAACCCCAATCTCCCAGACCATTGGTAAACACTCTACTCATTAGGCCAATGACCCGGATGATATTCAAATACACAACAGTATTTTTTTTCTTTCGCTATCTGAAGAGGGTCATCATAGACCTGAAATAAATGTATAATGATACCAAAGAATTGAATTATTTCTTTTAATTTTATATAAAAAAAATTTTTAGATTAGGGAGTAAATGAAAATTAGAGATACAACTTTTTATTGGTATCAGGTGTTTGAGTCACTATATATGAAGGTAATTTTTTTTTAATATAGTTTAATAGGTTTATATAATAGTTTTTGTTCTAGACTGGTTGTTATACCAAGATTAAAGAGCCTAGTCTGCCCTACTATTTACTTACAGCTTGGGGGAGAATAAATCATTGCATAAGTTTCCTAAGGAAATGTGAAATGCAAATAACCATATCCAGGATGTAACTTAGCTTGCCATGCCCTTTTCTTACAATGATAACCAGTGTGGTGTGTGTGTGTGTGTGTGTGTGTGTGTGTGCTATTTTGAACAAATCCTGGAAGCAGCACTCCACAGCTACTGTACTGTTACCATCTCACAAACTACCCTTGTAAGATAGACAAGACTTGCTGGACACGACTGGAGAAGTAGAAACAAACTCATAAGCAACATCCTCCTATGGACTCCTACGTAGAGGCACACCAACCTTGGCCAACCAGCAAAGACTTACATTCATCAGCTCCATATGGACACTGAATGCTGTCTAGAGGATCTGCTAAAAGTGAGAGGGACAGGTGGCAAGTGAGAGGGACAGGTGGCAAGAGAGAGTCAAAGTAATCTATGCTATCAGCATGACTTGATGCAGAGTAGGACCTATTAACTGCACTAGAAGTGGTTTTAATCCATCTCTTTCCTTCTTCCCCACCATCTATAACTAAATAGTTGGGTATACTAGTTTCTTTAGTTTTGGTTAGGCAACCAGTTTAGAAGGAGAAATCTGAATTCAAATCGACTTTACCCTGCTTAAAAAACTGACCTTGTATCACATCTTGTCCATCGTCGAGGGGTTTGGTGCCAATGAATAAAAAAAAGAATGAGTTCAGCTGTCTGAAAACAAAAAACAACAGAAAAGACAAAAGGCTCTTATCAGAAACTTTAGTTGTACACCTGAAAAAGGTTGTTGAATAGATTCACTAAAACATTGTTACTTTTGTTCAAGTAACACAAAGAATAAAGTCAGTCTTCAAAATTATTTTCTGAACATTATTCATGTACTTTTGAACTTTAATTTTAAATGAAATTCATCTAGATTTTAGAGAATTAATTTTCTGTGACCAAAATGTATATTGCATTTGATATTAATGTGATGAATCATTTTGTAAAGAAAACATTAGTCTATGGAGTTACAGAAAAGCTAAGAGATAGTTATTCTCTGAAGCAATTTTTTTCCTATAATTAACTTTTTAAATATTCTTTTGATAATTCCCTGCATTCTCTATATTTTTCTTTGATTTGACCAAATAAAGTATTCTCTATCTTGAGTGTTTATATATATATATATATATATATATATATATATATATAGTCATCCACAGACAGACTGTTTTGTTCTATCAGAACTCTTCAGTGTGGCTAGACACACAGGACGCTCGGAGCCGGGATCGAAACCCATCCAACTTTACGCTAGACTGTGATTCAGACCACTCGTCCACCAAGCGGACCACGTTGGCTAAGGGAATTTTAAGGTATTTTTATTTTTTAGAAACAGCAGCAGCAGCCTTTGTTTACATTTTTTATACCCTATCGGCTACCAGAGTGCTCAATTCTTTCGAAGAGCTTTGCATTATATATATATATGATGAAAATAAGTTGAAAGGTAGATAAATAGACACTTACAAGGGATTTAGTAGTAATATTTTATTCTTTATTCAAGAATTTAAGTGTATGATTTCTCCACCTATCCACTTATTTTCATCATCAGATTCACCACAATCTACCATTTCACCACACACACACACACATATATATATATGTATATATATATATATATATGTACATGTTTGTATATATATATATATATATATATATGTTTGTATTTGGTAATATAAATAAATGTAATTATATGTATGATATGTATGTAATATATATATATATATGTATGTATCTAATATACATATGTGTAATATGTATGTAATACATATGTATGAATGTGTGTATATGTGTGTTATATGTGTGTTTATGTATACATATATATATATATATATATATATATGTATGCATGTGTATGAAATATGAATGTTATATGTATGTGTATGAAATATGTATATTATAAATATGTGTATGTAAGATGTATGTTATGCATATGTATATATAACATGCACATTATATATATAACATGTATACACACACATATATCTTATATATATATATATATATATATATATATATATATATATATATATATATATATATACATGACATAAATTCATATATATGTATAACGTACATATGGTCAGCCAACTTATATATATATATGTATATGTATGCATGTACGTAATTTGCATATGTATAATATATATCATCATCATCATCATTATGTCACACAATCATCACACACGTGTATAATAGATATCAGCACGCATGTGTATGATATATATCATCATCATCATGTCACACAATCAGCACAGATATCCCTGACCGTCTCTTGCCAACCCTTCCTATCATCCATTGCTTTTAGCAGGTCTTCATCCCATATAGGCACAGAACTGCTGTATGTAGTTTCTAGCTGGTTGTCCTGCCTTTGCACATCCCTGTGAAGGGCTCCACAGGAGTACATCCCTTATGAGCTCATCCTTACTTCTCCAGAAGTATCCCGCATGTCTGGTTTGCCTAACTTTGATAGTTTTTGAGATAGGTATAGCATCATCAAGTCATGCTGACAGAAAATTTCATATAAAGAATACATCAATATTTATCTTTTCATATCATATATGTATGTATATATATAGATATATGGATATATACATTTATTATCAAGTGGTGCTAACAGCACAGACTTCCCTAACAAAGAATCATGGAAATCTTTAGGGGACTTTTTCTTTCTCATCACTGGGTGCCAAAATTAGAGATGATGTTTGTTGATTGTTATCTGTGCTTCTGTCACAGATGTGACCAGGTAGTCTTCCAATGAAGAAAACACTTCAGCTGCTCGTAAAAAAGAAAAATAATGCTAAAGCTTTTAAACTTTGAATTTAACTTAGTTAAAGTTAAACTGTACCTTTTTATCTTAATCATAATTTACATTTAATACTTATTTTTGCAATTTTTTGTTTGTTTTTTAATTTCTACCTAATTTGATGTATTTTGTGTGTGTTTTTTATTGTATGCTTCAAGTCATTAAGAGCATACAATAAAAAATAATAAAATGAATAAATTGATATTTCTACCTTCCATTATTTCTTTCTTGTCAGTGGTCATATTTTGGGAAGGGAATTCTTAATTTAAACACACTTTCAGATATTTTTTTATTCTTTCCCTTCAAAGTTGGCTGCTGGGAAGGGAATAAAACTCTAGCTAAAATATGTTGACAAGTGTAGGACATTTTAATTTTCCTGATATTTCGTCAAGGAATAAGAGAACCAGAGTCTCCACCTGCAAGTTATATGTGAGATAGGTACATACATACATACATACATTAATGGAGTAATGGTTATAGTCCAAGGAAATGTTGCCTAATTGGCTGGGGCTGGAGAATACACCAACTGTGTCGCTGCAGAGAGGTAAGACCCTTCCTCCCAACGAGTGTCCTGGATATGACACTAAACAATCTGATGGTAAGGTTCCAGTGATGCTGGGGCTTTGGGGAATGCAGAGTACCCCTTCATTGCCCTGATCTCCCAGGTCCACTCTGGCCCGGAATGGTAGCACCTGATAGGGTCCTATCTATGGGTTAAATAGAACTAAACTGACTACTTATGCTAAAATGAATTGTTTGAATTAGAACTGCTTGACTAAACTGAATAGCTTAAAATAAAATGTTTTTGACAATTAAACTGTATACTTACTTTTAAACTGCATACTTATGCTAAACTGAACTGTTTGAAATGGAACTGTTTTTGACATTGAAATAGTACTTACACTAAATTGAATTGTTTGATATAGAACTGTTTTGACATTTAACTGTGTATAAATAAAATCTATACTTATACTAAACTGAATTGGCTGAATTAAAACTGATCAAATAAATTGAATAGCTTGAAATAGAAATGTTTTTGACAATTAAACCGTGTACTTATGCTAAACAGAATTGTTTGAAATAGAATTGATTATTTGCATAAAAATGGATTTAGCATTAAATAACCTACAAAGGTTGATATGCCATAAAACCCAACCAAGGAAATGGATATAGTGAACACAGTTCAAATTCTGGACAAGGCTGTTTATGAATGTATGTATGTATGTATGTATGTAGGTATGGTTTGGTTTGTTTGTTTAATGGCATATCAACCTTTGTAGGTTATCTAATGCCAAAGCCATTCTCCTAGAAGAAAAGTAGTGGTACTATTTAACCCATAGCTGGGAGGATAAGGGGGTTCATATTTTTCCCAAGAGTATTCGCTCAAAAGTGAACATAATAGCGTAACTGGAGTACGAACTCGCTTACTACGATTCTGCAGTCCATCGCTTTAAACACTACACCATGACCCCCCCTATTTATGTATATATGTATGTATGTATGTATGTATGTACTATTTATATATATATATATATATATGTATGTATGTATGTATGTATGTATATTTATATACATATATATATATATATATATATATGTAATATGTATGTATGTATATATATATATATATATATATATATATATATATATATATAATATTATGAGAGTGTTGGTTGTCAGTAAATCATGATGTGGTTATATGTCGAACCAAGTGCAATATAATATGGAGAGTGCTCAATATCTATGATAGAGCTATTATAATAATAATAATGATAATAAATAAATAAATATATATTATATATATATATCTAATTCATGGAAAATATTGTTTTGCCATGGATTAAATATATATATATAATATATATTTATTTATAATCATTATTATATATATATATATATATATATATATATATATATATATATATATATATATATATATATATATATACAAGATATATTATTCAAGATAACTCTTGAACTACTTAGTTTCCTTTTGTAACAATGGTTCATTATGATAGTTTTGCTTCTTTTTAGGAAAGTGCGTAGTATTCTAATTCATATTCTGTGGTTATCTCCACTATACTGAGAATATTGATGATTAAAAAAGATGATGTTTGGTATGATCGTGCTTTATGACTGAGAATTATTTGTTTCTTTATGTTAGAACATATACATAGATGTACTGCAATGACACTCGGTTTTTGTGGGATTATATTTATGTATATGATATGATAGCTGATGAAATAGTAAAAAAATAGAAGTTAAGAAAATTATGTCAATGTTACAATTGTTTTATTTCCTCTATGAAGAAGAAAAAAATGTAATAAAACAATTGTATCACCAATTTCCAGTTTGCAATTTTTCACCGTATATATTATGTACACATTCTTAATCGTATGTATGTTATTCACAAGATGAAAAGTGAATTCATCCAGTTCCTGCTGATATCTTGCCCAGTTAGCTTGTGGCTGTAGAATACACTAACTGCTTCTCTGCAAAGGGGTAAGATTCCTCCATGGGAAAGGCATGAAAACCCTTATCTTCCCAGCAATAGGACCACCCCCAACGAGTTTCCTAGATATGACGCTAAACTATCTGATGGTGTGGTCCCAGTGATGCTGCAGCTTTAAGAAATGCAGAGCACTTCTTCATCGCCATTGCTCTCAGTTCCACTCTGGCCCAGGGTGGTAGCACCTGGTGGGGCCCTATCTATGGGTTGAATAGAACTAAGCTGCGTATTTATGCTAAACTGAATTACTTGAAATAGAACTGTTTTGATATTTAAACTGTGTACTTATTTAAACTGTGTATTTATGCTAAACTGAATTACTTGAAATAGAACTGTTTTGATATTTAAACTGTGTACTTATGCTAAACTGAATTGTTTGAAATAGAACTGTTTTTGACGTTGAAACTGTACTTACGCTTAACTGAGTTATTCAAAATAGAACGCTTTTGATATTTAACTGTGTGTAAACAAAAACTATACTTATACTAAACTGAATTGTTTGAATTAGAAGTGTTTGACTAAACTGAATAGCTTAAAATAGAAATTTTTTTGACAATTTAACTGTGTACTTATGCTAAACTGAATTGTTTGAAATAGAACTGTTTATTTGTATAAAAATGGATTTGACATTAAATAACCTACAAAGGTTAATATGCCATAAAACTCAAACACTCGGCAACACGAGTTCAAATCCTGGACGAACCCGATTGCATTTCACATAGCACTAATACCCTTGGGAAAGGTATGAATCCAATTATTCTCCCTCCAGCTAAGGGTAAATAGTAGGGTAGACTTGGTTCTTCAGCCTTGGTGAGGCAACTAGTCTAGGAGAAGGAAAACTCTGAATTCAAACCTGTCAAACTCCGCTTAAAAATTGACCTTGTGTCATATCCTGCCTGAGCGCAGGGGTTGGTAAATAGGATAAAACTCAAACAACCAACCAACTATATATAAATAAAATTAATATATAGTTGGTTGGTTGTTTGGGTTTTATGGCATATTAATTATTTATTTACTGTAACTATCATAACACTGGAGTGTAGACATATATAAAAAAAAATGTCCTTTAGAAAATATTAGTAACAACAAAAATTTCTGTGACTTAATAATTCCTAACATACATTGTCATCACTGAACCGAATGACATAATTAAATTCAGTTTGACGTTTATTTTCAATGATTTCTCCAGTTTTGAAAATGTCTTTTACAATTTACAAAAATATTTTTTGGAATTAAATTAAAGTTAAAAAAGATCATTTTAGAATGAATTATTCATTGTATTAAAATAAGATATTAAAATCATTGACCAATTATCAATGCGTTTATACATGCAAGTTGGGATAAACTTGAAGTGTAGAATTCAGTTTTGGAAAATCAGTTTATAAAAATTCCACTATGAATTTAAAACACATTAAAAATATATGAATTTCCTAATGATGCATTTTGTATCAATGTATACATGAATTTTTTACTGGATGAAAGATAATCATGAACATTTGAGGGTTTTGCTGTTTTTAATTTTTACATTTCTGGTACACATAATACCACAAAATATCAAATTTAGCTTATTTTTCACCTTTTGTCTATCAGAATACAAACCATATCCATTTTTCATAAGCAAAGCATAGACTAGTACACTTCTTGATTGTGTTGCACTAGATTAATACACTTCTACATTGTGTAACAGTAGATTCATAGACTTCTTGATTGTGTGGAAATATATTCATACACTTTTCAACTGTGTTTCAATATATTCATAGTCTTCTTGATTGTGTGGAAATATATTCATACACTTTTCAACTGTGTTTCAATATATTCATTGTCTTCTTGATTGTGTGGAAATATATTCATACACTTTCCAACTGTGTTTCAATATATTCATTGTCTTCTTGATTGTGTTGCTCTAGATTAATACACTTCTACATTGTGTAACAGTAGATTCATAGTCTTCTTGATTGTGTGGAAATATATTCATACACTTTTCAACTGTGTTTCAATATATTCATAGTCTTCTTGATTGTGTGGAAATATATTCATACACTTTTCAACTGTGTTTCAATATATTCATTGTCTTCTTGATTGTGTGGAAATATATTCATACACTTTTCAACTGTGTTTCAATATATTCATAGTCTTCTTGATTGTGTGGAAATATATTCATACACTTTTCAACTGTGTTTCAATATATTCATTGTCTTCTTGATTGTGTGGAAATATATTCATACACTTTCCAACTGTGTTTCAATATATTCATTGTCTTCTCGATTGTGTGGAAATATATTCATACACTTTTCAACTGTGTTTCAATATATTCATAGTCTTCTTGATTGTGTGGAAATATATTCATACACTTTTCAACTGTGTTTCAATATATTCATTGTCTTCTTGATTGTGTGGAAATATATTCATACACTTTTCAACTGTGTTTCAATATATTCATTGTCTTCTTGATTGTGTGGAAATATATTCATACACTTTTCAACTGTGTTTCAATATATTCATAGTCTTCTTGATTGTGTGGAAATATATTCATACACTTTTCAACTGTGTTTCAATATATTCATTGTCTTCTTGATTGTGTGGAAATATATTCATACACTTTTCAACTGTGTTTCAATATATTCATTGTCTTCTTGATTGTGTGGAAATATATTCATACACTTTTCAACTGTGTTTCAATATATTCATTGTCTTCTTGATTGTGTTGCTCTAGATTAATACACTTCTACATTGTGTAACAGTAGATTCATAGTCTTCTTGATTGTGTGGAAATATATTCATACACTTTTCAACTGTGTTTCAATATATTCATTGTCTTCTTGATTGTGTGGAAATATATTCATACACTTTTCAACTGTGTTTCAATATATTCATAGTCTTCTTGATTGTGTGGAAATATATTCATACATTTCTCAATTGTGTTGCAATGTATTTATACACTTTTTGATTGTGTCACAATATATTTATACACTTCTTGATTGTGTTACAATTGATTCACAAATTTCTTCATTTTGTTGCAATATATTCATACACTTCTTGGTTGTGTTGCAATGTATTTATACACTTCTTCATTGTTTTGCATTGACTGAATATTAACCACACACACATAACTGGCCTATCAGCATAATGGATAGAGTTTTCACCAATGACCAGGGTGACCAGCGTTCAATCCCAGGTCGCACATACCAAAGACTCAAAAAATGGTAATTGATGCTCGACACTCAGCATTATGGTGCAGATCAAGGATAAGTGGATCAATCCAGAGAAAGGAGTAGTGCCCTCCTCTACACTTCAGTGTAGAAGCTATTGAAAAGGGAGCCTTTGGGTTGTCCTCAATTACAGTCGTCAACTTATATATATATATAATATATATATATATATGTGTGTGTGTGTGTGTGTGTGTATAATCATTAAACTAATAGTTCATGGCCCTGTCAGCTAGGGCTGTAGAATACACCAACTGCATGAGGGATCAGACAACCCAATGAGTATCCTAGATATGACACTAAATAATCTGATGGTAAGGCTTCAGTAATACTGGGGCTTTGGGGAATGCGGAGTACTCCTTTATTATCAGGTTCACTCTGGCCCGGACTGGTAGTACCTGATAGGGTCCTATCTATGGGTCAAATAGAACAAAACTGTGTACTTATGCTAAACTGAATTGCTTGAAATAGGACTGTTTAACATTTAGACTGCATACTTATGCTAAACTGAATTGTTTGAAGTTTGATTTGGCATTAAATGACCTGAAAAGGGTTGATATGCCATAAAACAAAACAACCAACCAATATAGTTCATTCGGCTGGGGCTGAAGAATAAGACCTCCTGCTGACTAGTATCCTGAATATGACACTCAACCCTCTTATTGTAAGGCTCCAGTTCTGGAGCTTTGGGGAATCGGGGAGTACCCCTTCACTGCCATTACTCCCAAGTCCACTCTCACTCAGTGGTAGCATCTCTGGGTTAAACAGAAATACTTAATCCTTTTCTATCCTTGAAACCATTTAGCTATGTGCAAACAAATGAATAATGTTGACAAGCATTATTAGTGTTAAATAACAGAACTTGAAACCATTTAACTATGTGCAAACAAATGAGCTCTGGCTTATTTAAAAGTGTTATTTACAAAATTTTCATTTACAAATCATATATATAAATAATATCTATATATGTATGAACAGGATTTGACATTAATTGACCTACAAGGGTTGATATGTTATAAAACACAACCAACCAACCAACCTCTAAGCTTACTGTAGTAAAGTTTGGATTTTGTAGCCTTTTTAGAACAGCTGGTTGCGGAGAACAAAAACTAAATGTGAGGTGTGTTATTCAGGGAATCTGTGATACAATAGCATGCCATTTTTTTAATTTTTAGTCCATCCAAAATGTTTGACTGTCTCTACCCAAGCTTTCAGCACTACAAACAAATCGCTCATGTTGTCTAAACTTGCCTAAGTATTTGTTATTGATGTCAATAAATGAAGATTATATATATATATATATATACACACATAAAGAGACAGGGACAGATGAATGTCACATGTAAGTAAAGTTGGCAACCATAGTCAAGGGCAACCTGAAGGCTCCATTTTCAATAGCTACTACACCACGGTGTAGGGGAGGGCGCTACTCCTTTCCCTGGATTGCTCCACTTTACCCTTGATACATACCTTATATTGCTAAGTGTTAAGCAAGGAGGTATCAAGTACCATTTTTAAAGTCTTTGGTATGATACAACCTGGGATTGAACCCAGGTCTCCCAGACCATTAGCAAACACTCTACCCACAATGTCATCATCATCATCATGTCGCGCTGGTAGCACAGATATCCCTGACCCTCTCTCGCCACTCCTCCCTATCGTTCATCGCCCTAGGTAGGTCTTCAGGACAACATCCCATATTCTCACATAGCGGCTGAATGTATGTTTGTGCTGGTCGTCCTGCTTTTGCACGGCCATGTGTGGGGGTCCATAAGAGTACATCTCTTATGAGTTCGTCCCTGCTTCTCCAGCAGTGTTCTGCATGTCTGGTTCGTCTAACTTGAATAGTTTTCATGATAGGGGGCAGGTGGCCATACAGTTGATGTCTTGTGGGGTGTTGCCGCCAGGACTTGTTCAAGATTGCACTCTAATCACATTATTTTTTTGTATAAATGTCACATGTACTAATATCTTATTCCATGACTATACTTCATGATATATAGAAGCTTGATAGGGTTTTTTTTTCACATTTCCATCTGAATATTGCATAAAAAAAAATAAAACTTCAAGTAACAGACTTATAATGTCCAGAATTCTACTATCAATTGGTTTGATACCTGCTCTGCCATAAGAGCTTTGAGCACTATTTTTAT
>OY757938.1:45263140-45283140 GCA_963585895.1 Sepioteuthis lessoniana
AAAATGAATCAGTGCACCACCTACCATAATACTACCAACCACAGACACTGCCTTCCACAACTTGAACTGCTTCAGTCACATGATATACACATATTAATATCCTCATCTTTGTTATTCATATAACACACTGGCCATTATATCCTTTTGCCTTCCTTGTATTATCTTCAACTTTCTTCAATGAAATTTCAATTTATTTATTGTTTGTTTTCTTCATATTATCAGAAGATCTGAGATACCATATTTTGATTAATTTGTTATTTATACAGATTAATATCCTCAACAAAATAAGTATACTATTTTGAATAATTCATGGAAAAGGACCAAATAAAATACCGAGTTGTCCCATACTGGCTTGAAAAAAAACTAGATAATACTTCTGTCCTATGATAGTTATTACATTTGCATATGAATCTTATACATTAAATGTAGCAATTATTTTGGAACAAATGTACTAAAATGATATGACCTCTGCCCTATAATACTTGTTACATTTGCATATAAATTTTATACATTAAATGTAGCAATTATTTTTGGAACAAAGGTACTAAAATAATATGACCTCTGCCCCATAATACTTGTTACATTTACATGTGAATTTTATACATTAAATGTAGCAATTATTTTGGAACAAATGTACTAAAATGATATGACCTCTGCCCCATAATACATGTTACATTTACATATGAATTTTATACATTAAATGTAGCAATTATTTTGAAACAAAGGTACTAAAAATGATATGACCTCTGCCCTATAATACTTGTTACATTTGCATATGAATTTTATACATTAAATGTAGCAATTATTTTGGAACAAAGGTACTAAAATGATATGACTTCTGCCCCATAATACATGTTACATTTACGTATGAGTTTCAGACACTAAATGTAGCAACTATTATGGTAAAGGCAGGGTCTCCATAATGTAGTTGCTAAAGTGCGGGACTGACATTATAGTAAGTGAGTTCAAACTCCAAATGTACTATTGTGTTCGGACTAATACTCTTTGGAAAGGTATTATCTCCTCCAGCAATAGGTTAAAGGATGACTTTGGCATTAAATAACCTTCAAATGTTGATATGCCATTAAATAAAGAATCCAAACCTATTATGGGACAAAGGTACTTAATATTATCTCCGTCCCATAATAGTTGTGACATTTTCATATGAATTTCCTACACTAGCAATTATTATGAGATAGGGTTAAAAGGTGAATAGTTATTTTGTATCAATACATCGTATTTAATATACAGCTAGATCATTTTTTTTTTTCTTTTTGTCAACCATATTTTTATTTTTTAAGAACTAATTCATACCTATAAACTCAAGATCTTTTTTAGTCAGTAAAGACGGGCAAATATATGAAATTAGTAACAACACAATTTATTTCTCCATATTTGAAACAATTTATTCATTTCAGTGTAGCTGAGCAAAGAATTATCATTCATCTGGTAACTTGATAGGAATCTTGTTCAATTGCTTTCTCCATGAAGTGAAAAATCTCTCTACTTGATTAATTGAGTTACTCTTTATCAGCCAATGGGATGTTTCTAAAAAGGAAGTCAGTAACCCGTTACCCATCATGCATTTTTTCCTATTTAAGTTCTTAATAAAATTAAGATGTCTATCAAATGCATCAGATATACTTTCTGTCATTAAAGCTATCAGTTCCTTCTCATCATATCAGGATGATTTTTTTCTTTTTTTGTGGGGGGGGTAATTTAAAACTGTAAAACACAGGGTTGTTTTTCTATTTTAATCTACTCATTTGTTGAATATAACTTGCCACTAGATGATCTATGAATCTGTTGGTTTCCTTCAGTAAAAGCAGTCAGTTTCTTTGTTTAATGGCATATCAACATTCATAGGTTATTTGATGCCAAAGTCATCCTTGGAAAAGAACAATAATGGTACAATTTAACCTGTAGCTGACAGGGATAAGAGGTTTCTTACCTTTCCTAAGGGTATTAGTCTGAAAGTGAATATAACAAGAAAGAAGTTTTAACTTCCTTACTACAATGTACACAGTTCAGCACATTAGCCACCATACGACAAAAACTCCTCTCCATAATAGCAGCCCATGATGATATTGAGGCTTCTCTTAAAGAAAAAATGGAGGATTCTAATTGACATTTCTTGGCTATTTCCCTTCTATCAAAAATTTGGATAATTAAAAAAAGATGTACAACAAATAAGTTTTCACAAAATCATCTTTCCGTTGTAAATTGAACTAAAAATTGCATTATGAGAATAATGTTAAGTGTATTGCTTCAATAAAAAAACTCACTATAATATAACATTTTGGGGGGGTTTTTGATTGATTAGCCTTATGGCACATTAACCTTTGTTAGGTTATTTAATGCCAGAGTCAGTCTTTTTTTCTTTTTGCAATCGATTTTATGGTTTCAAGTAACTAATAGTAATAATTATTTGTAAACAATTATAGCTGCTGGTAACTTTTGTTTACTTCTAGTAATTTGCACACAGTTATATGTTTTCAAGTATTCCTATATAATGCAAATAATATTCTGATAGATGTATTTGAATGGGACCCTAATATAGAATTTGGTAAGTTGTTCAAATCAGCACTCAGTTGTGGAGCAAGCTGAGTTGTAATTAGAAACTGAACTATTACTTGAGGTCTTAAAGGACTCAGCAACCCAAGTTCAAAGCCTGGGCTGAGCTGTTTGCATTTAACATTTCACTAATGCCCTTGAGAAAAGTATGAATCCTTCTCTTGCATTTCCAGTTATCAGTAAACTGTGTATCAGACTAGGTTCCTTAGTTTTAGAAAGGCAACCAGTCCAGAAGGAAAACTCTGAACTGAAACCAGATGTTTTCTGCTTAAAATTGACCTTGTATCATATCCTGCATATGGCAAAGGGGTTGTGTGAATACATTCTATTTATGGTCGGAATGTATCTAGGACCCTCACAACTGGATATGGTTTAATGTCTGGTATCAGCCAACAACTCCTTTGCATTCTCAACTCTTTAGCATAAGTAATGTTGGCAGCCAGAAGGATCCTTTTCAATAGCTACTACACCGAGGTGTAGGGAACGGCACTACTCCTTTCCCTGGATTGCTCCACTTTACCCTCGATATGTACCTTATATTGCTGAGGCATCAAGGAGGCATCAAGCACAATTTTTAAAGTCTTTGGTATGACATGACAGGGGATTAATCCCAGGTCTCCCAGACCATTGGCAAACACTCTACCTACTTTGGCCTAATGAGTAGAGTGTTTGCAAATGGTCCAGGAGACCGGGGTTCAATTCCTGGTCAAGTCATACCAAAGACTCAAAAATGGTACTTAATGCCACCTTGCTTAGCACTCAGCATTATAAGGTACAGATCAAGGGTAAAGTGGACCAATCCAGGGAAAGGAGTAGCACCCTTTCCTACAACCTGGTGTAGTAGCTATTAAAAAGGGAGCCTTTGGGTTACCCTCCACTGCAACTTTAACATAAGTAAACTGTAAATAACAGGTTTGCACCTAATTTAAA
Organism: Sepioteuthis lessoniana; assembly: GCA_963585895.1. Lineage (NCBI taxonomy): Eukaryota > Metazoa > Mollusca > Cephalopoda > Myopsida > Loliginidae > Sepioteuthis > Sepioteuthis lessoniana. Next base: position 45,266,645 of record OY757938.1, read on the forward strand.
AAAACTTTGATTATGAATATGTAGAGCCCCTAGTATATTTTACATAAATATTTTACAAAATTGGAGTTTAAAGCGTAAAAGATATGGTGTGTACTCACCTACAGTTAAACCTATAAAGAAAGGGAAAACAAGCAAGCTGGAGGAAGGAGGAGTTATAGAGAAAAGCACCTGAAATGAAATTAATTATGGGTGAGTGGTTGAAAAGAAAAAAGTTGTGAGCAATAAGAGGTGCAACTTTTTTATCATTGTTTCTTGGTTCATGTCATCACATATAACTTGGACATTCTGGATTAAAGAAAAGAAAAAAAAGAAGGAAAGAAGATGAATCTACTTGGCTTTTTGTTTGTTTATCCACCCTTGTTAATTTTTTTGTTTGTTTATCCACCCTGTCCCTTGTTAATTTGTTCATCCACCCTGTCTCTTCTCCATTGTTCTTTTTTTTTTTTTTTTAGAAACAATCAACCTGCTGAGTTTCTTTATTCTTAAAACCACAAAAATTCATATATCCAATTCCTCCAGGCAGCATCTGTCATCTTATCTGAAAGTGGTGGGGTCAGATTCATTGCTTGATGAGATGTTGATGGTCTGACCATTTTTTTACCCCTACCTACTTGGATATGTCACTTCCTGAAAAGGTCATTACATTGGACCAAACTTATGTTACAGTCCTCTACCAAGGAAGACGGGTTAAATCCAAAAAAGTTAGCAAACAACTGCATAATTGAACCTGACTATTCTCTCTCTCTTTCTAAAAGACAGAAGAACCTATATTTGGCAATAAGTACTATGTCATGCTCTGCACATATGTCTTCAAGGAGAAAAGTACTAGTTAAAAAGAATAAAAGATACAGCGGACACTCAGTCTATGCTATTTCCTGATTCTATTCATAGATACACAACATTGCAAAGTGATGCACCTTTCACTGTGCATTGGATTAAAAAGAATTGTTATTCTCCTTTTTCTTTTTCTCAGCAGGTGCAATGGACTTATTGATAACATCTCTATTGTTGTTGTCTTTGCTGAGAATCGATTGATTGTGACCCCAGATTTGGTATATGAATGCCTGAACTTTGTTAATCGGTACACACATAAGGGAAAATTTATATTAGATTATTCAGAAAATGTTGTCCGATTTTAATATAAACTGTTTAAATTCTATTCTAATACACTATTTGAAAAGTAATTGTATAAAAAATTCCCATTCATAATGTTTAAAGTGTCCTCTTTGTTAATTTTCTATCATTTCTTTCAGAATTTGATTTTGAAGGTTCTATAAAAGTTTTACATGAAAAAAAGAAGAAATGTGTTAACTTTTATTTACATGATTTCAAATTTGGTCATATTTTTGTTTTATGACAATGCTCAGCCATATATTGCTATTATGACATGGCAGAAGCTCACTGATTTGAGATATGAGATTTGCCCCATTCACTATATATTCCTTATCTCTCGCCGACCAACTATCATTTTTTCAAGCATCTGGACACTTTTTTTATGCCAAAAAATATTCTATTCCAGAGAAGTAGAAGTTGCATTTAAAGATTTCTTGGCATCAAAACTTTTAGAGCTTTTTTTAATCATAAAAGCATAAATAACATTAATTGATGGCAGAAATGCATAGATGTTCAGGGATCATATTTTGACAGATAATGAGGGATCATATTTTGACTGATTAAATCATTGTTCAAATTCATTAATTAAGGAATAAAAGTTTATTCTAAAATTAGACATTATTTTCCCAACAATCTAATATATATTGTATGAATATGAGATTTTAAATGCCTACTACATTTGTATAAATTCAGTTTTCAATGCAAAAGATATAAAAATAACAGCTGTATGGTATTGAAAGATTAATGGGATAAGATATATAAACTTCATCTTAATTTGGCACAAGATTAGAGTTGTAATGCACCCAGCTAAAAATAAACTCAGTTCACGCATACATGAGACACACATGTTATACCAGTCATATATATATATATATATATATAGTGACAAAAATTATTTTGTGAGTCCTAACTCACAAAATAATTTTTGTCACAATTTTGCTCTACTTAGTATGGAGCACTTTTTGCACTTGTAGCTTAGCAGCAATTTACGGTGGTTTTTTCTTTTGACCAATCAATTGTGTATCTGTTGATTTTTTCAGTTGGTGTGACAAGGTTGGCCTTTTCTTTTTTTTTTCCAATATATATATATTTTCTTCCCCTTAGACAGTGATTCGTTGTATATTTTTATCTTGGAATTACTTGTTGGTTTTTTTTTTCCCTTACCGTAAGTGCTATTATTCAATAAGTTATTTAATATATATATATATATATATATATATAAGATTTGAAGTATGTATGATAAATGTTTTTTAAAAATGCAGAGCTAATTCAAAATCTAAAGCATTAAAAATTTTGCAATATCAATTACTCTCAAGGATTCAAAATTTAATGCACATTGGATTTATAAATATATATATATATATACATACATATAGCGCTCATGTTGATACTGCTATATGGATGCACCACATGGATGCTAACTAAATGTATGGAGAAAAAGCTTGATGGCAATTACACAAGAATGCTGTGAGCTGTACTGAATAAGTCCTGGAGGCAACATCCCACTAAACAGCAGCCATACGGCCATCTACCACCCATCATGAAAACTATCCAAATTAGATGAACCAGACATGCGGAACACTGTTCACAAAGTAAGGACATACTCATAAGCGATGTACACCTGTGGACTCCTTCACATGGACGAGCAAAGGCAGGACAACCAGCTAGAACCTATATAAAACAACTCTGTGTCTGGAACACCGCCCAGGAGATGGGTGGCGAGAGAGGGTCAAGGAGATCCATGCTAGCGGTGCAACATGATACATATATATATATATATATATATATATATATTCCTTTTTCTGTTATACATAAGCATTAGCATAAAATCCTGTTTATACATATACATTAAATATATGATTTGTTCACAAATAGTTTATTGGTAACAATTTTTAAATATGTTAGTACTCATTTATTTGCACATAGTTAAATGGTTTCAATTATTGGTTATACTAAGTTTTATTTACACACAGGTAAATGATTTCAAGTATTGCTATCTACCACTAATAGTTTTACTTCCAACACAGTTGAACGGTTGATTGTTTTTAAAAACTAGTTATTCTATTCAACATTATTCATTTGTTTGAACATAGTTAAATGGTTCCAAGTATTGCTATGTATTACTAACAATTCAATCTAACAGTCATTTATTTGCACACAGTTAAAGGATGTCAAGAATAGAAAATTATTAGATATTTCTATTTGACTCAAAAAAGTACTACCACTCCAAGTCAGAGTCGGCCTGGGAGAAATGGCAATGAAGAAGTACTCCACATTCCTCAGGGCTTCAAAACTGGAGTCTCACCATCAGATGGTTTAGTGACATATCCAGGAAACTTGGTGGAGGGTCTTATGCCTACGTGGGGATACATTTAGTATATTTTAGAGCCTCAGCTGATTGGGGTCGGAAATAAATGTTGTACAAATAATATAATTTACGCAAATAAGAAAGATAAGTACCTAGACTTTACTAGAGAACTGAAAAAACTATGGAACATAATAGGGATGGTGATCCTATTTACCAATCCCTCCGCTCGGGCAGGATATGACACAAGGTCAATTTTTAAGCGGAGTTTAACAGGTTTGAATTCAGAGTTTTCCTTCTCCTAGACTAGTTGCCTCACCAAGGCTGAAGAGCCTAGTCTGTCCTACTATTTACCCATAGCTGGAAGGAGAATAATTGGATTCATACCTTTCCCAAGGGTATTAGTGCTATGTGAAAAGCAATCAGTCTCGTCCAGGATTTGAACTCGTGTTGCCGTGTCCATTTCCTATGACGATAACCATTACTCCACGGGCACCTCATAATAGGGACAGTGATACCAATTCTCATTGGTGTACTCGGTACAGTCACCAAAGAACTGATAAAGGGACTGGAGAACTTGGAAATATGAGGTCAAATGACAGCTTTATTAAGATTTGCCAGAATACTGAGAAGAGTCCTGGAGACTTGAGAAGATTTGCTGTCATTCGAACCCCAGTGAAAGACCATCAGCTCACACTGGTGTGAAAAACTCTCAAAGGAGAAAATAATATTAATACCATGTTACACAAATAATAATTAATAATGATAAATAATAAATGATAATAAATTATAACATGTTACAAAAAAAATGATACTAATGTGTAAATGGATGACATCAAGCTGTTTGTAAAAATGAAAAAGAATTCAAGAAGAATTGGAGACTCTGATACAAAAACTAAGAATAATAAGCCAGGTTATAGTAATGGAATTTGATATAGAAAAATGTACCATGTTCATAATGAAAAGTCATAAAAGACAAATGAAAGATGGAAGAGAACCGCCAAATCAAGAAAGAATTAGAGTGCTTGAAGATAAGGAAAACTATGAGTACTAAGGAATACTCAAAGCTGACACCAAACAAGTAAAGATGAAAAAAAATATAAGCAAAGAGAACCTCAGAAGACTAAGAAACCTTCTCAAAACCAAACTCTGCAGCATGGTTTAAACAGTCAGCAAAAGCTTGAAAAGAAGAATGGAAGACTTGGAAATTAGAGGACAAATTTAGACTATCTATTGCCCAGTCAACTGGGGCTGTAGAATACACCGACTACTTCTCTGACACTAAACCATCTGATGGTGAAGTTCCGGTAATGCTGGAACTTTGGGAAATGCAGAGTACCTCTTCATTGCCATCGCTCCCAGGTTCACTCAGGCCCTAACTGGGAGCACCTGATAAGGGTTCAATCAATGAATCAAATAGAATTCAACCATGGTTTCTTAGGTTTATTGTTTTGCATTTAAACTGTATATTTATACTAAACTGAATTGTTTAAAATAGAACTGCTTTGACATTTAACTCTGTGTATTGCCCAGTCAGCTAGGACTGTTGAATACACTGACTGCATCTCTGCAGAGGGGTAAGACCTCCCCAGATGAGTGTCCTGGATATGACACTAAACAATCTGATGATGAGGTTCCAGTGATGCTGGAGCTTTGGGGAATGTGGTGCATCTCTTCATTGCTATCACTCCCAGATCCACTCTGGCCCAGAATGGTAGAAGCTGATAGAGCCCTACCTATGGGTTAAATAGAACTAAACTGGGTAGTTATGCTGAACTGAATTGTTTGAATTAGAACTGTTTGATTAAACTGAATAGCTTGAAATAGAAATATTTTTGACAATTAAACTGTGAACTCATGCTAAACTGAACTGATTGGAATAGAACTGTTTTAACATTGAAACTGCATACTTATGCTGACCTGAATTGTTTGAAATAGAACTGTTTTTGACATTGAAACTCTACTTAGGCTAAATTGAATTGTTTGAAATAGAACTGTTTTGACATTTAATTGTGTGTGGACAAAATCTATAACTTATACTAAACTGAATTGTTTGAATTAGAATTGTTTGACTAAACTGAATAGTTTGAAATAGAAATGTTTTTGACTATTAAACCATGTACTCATGCTAAACTGAATTGTTTGAAATAGAACTAACTATTTTTATAAAAATAGATTCGGTATTAAATAATCTACAAAGGTTGATATGCCAGAAAAAACCCAAACAACCAACCAAGACTATCCAGACTACAGCATTATTAAGATCAGTTAGAATACTCAAAAGAGTCCTGGAGACGTGAAGAAACTTGCTGTCACTTTGACTCCAGTGAAATATCATCAACCAATTCTGGTATTAAAAATTCACAAAGAGTACTATAGTTATGATAAAAAATAATACCATGTTACACAAAGAAAGCAAAAAAAGATACTAGTTCTTAGAACTTGCCAGAGAACAAAGAAAGCTGTGTAACATAAAGGTGATAGAGGTACCTGTCGTAATTGGGATGCTTAAAACAGACCCCAAAGGTTTGGAAAAGGGGATTGGAAAGGCTGGAAATTAGGGGACAAGTCAAGACTATCCAGACAACAGTATTGTTAAGATCGGCTGAAGAGTCCTGGAGACCAGAAGAGACTTGGTGTCACTCAGACTCCAGTGAAATATCATCAACTAATGCTAGTGTGAAAAACTTGCAAGTAGTAGTAGTAGTAGTAAGTAAAGTAAAGTTAGCGACCATAGTCGAGGGTGACCCGAAGGCTCCCTTTTCGATAGCTACTACACCAAGGTGTAGGGGAGGGCGCTACTCCATTCCCAGGATTGCTCCACTTTACCCTTGAACCGTACCTTATAATGCTGAGTGTTAAGCAAGGTGGTATCAAGTACCATTTTTAAAGTCTTTGGTATGACGACCTGGGATTGAACCCAGGTCTCCCGGGCCATTGGCGAACACTCTAACCGCTGGGCCAAATAATAAAAAAAAAAAAAATTTTTAAATTAAAAATTAAAAATTAAAAATTAAAAAAAGATTAAAAAAATGATACCATGTTACACAAATAATAATAATGATGATAATAATCATACCATGCTGTCAAAATATATTGGAGAGTATACAGAAAATCATGGCAGAGAACCTGAAGTCAGATGGTTTATATTAAGGTGATCTTATGCTCGTGTTGAGGACTTGTGGTTGGTTTAATTTTTTTTGTCTTCATCCAAAATAAATGCTAGAACAATTCATGACAAATTATCAATAACATATTTTATTGCCTGAGTAAACTTAATAAAGTGGATACAGAAATGAAATGAGATACAAAAAAGTTCATATAGAGTTGTATAAAGAAATAGGATTTTATTAATTTTACAACTGTTTTAGATTTTATCTGATGGTAAGTGTATCAGTTTTAATTGTATGTATATATATATATATATATATATATATATATATATATATATGAAAAACGAATATAGATAAAAATGTATGAATATATATATATATATATATATATATATATATATATATATATGAAAAACGAATATAGATAAAAATGTATGAATATATATATATATATATATATATATATATATATATATATATATATATATATATATATGAAAAACAAATATGGATAAAAATATATATATATATATATATATATATATATATATGAAAAACAAATATAGATAAAAATATATGAATATATATATATATATATATATATATATACATATATATATGAAAAACAAATATAGATAAAAATATATGAATATATATATATATATATATATATATATATATATATATATAGGAAAAACGAATATAGATAAAAATTTTCTCATATTTTCATTTCATTTTTAATTTTGAATATAACTCATCCTCTGATTACTATGTTTGATCATATTTTTAAATTTCCACACATATATCATTTTTCTTCTTATGTATATATATATATATATATATATATCTTTTTCCTATTCTAATCATATATATATATATATATATATATATATATATATATATATATATATATATATATGTGTGTATATATTTAATTATCATTATCCTCATGTCATGCAGCTAGCATGGATCTCCCTACTCTCCCTTTCCACTCATCTCTATTGTCCATTATTTTGAGCAGGTCCTCCAGGTTACATCCTGTGTCCACACAAAGCTGCTTTTGATAGGTTCTAGCTGGCTGTCCAACTCTCGCTCATCCATGTGAAGAGGTCCAGAGGAGAATGTCGCTTATGAGTTTGTCCTTGTTCGTCAGACTTGGATGGTTTTGGAGATGGGAGGCAGGTGGCTGTACAGCTGTTGCTTTGTGGAATGTTGCTTCCAGGATTTGTTCAATACAGCTTGCAGCATTCATGTACTATTGCCATCAGATCCATTTTTTCTCTTATAATTTTATATATATATCATCATAATCATCATCCTGTCGTGCCGCCCGCATGGATATCCCTGACCCTCTCTCGCAACTTTTCCCTAGCGTTCATCGCCTCCGGCAGGTCTTCTAAACTACATCCCATATCTTCACATAGCTGCTGTATGTATGTTCAAGCTGGTCGTCCTGCTTTTGCTCGGCCATAAGTGGGGGTCCATAGGAGTAGATCACTTATGAGCTTGTCTCTGCTCCTCCAGCAGTGTCCTGCGTGCCTGGTTCATCTAACTTGGATAATTGTCATGATGGGAGGCAGGTGGCCGTATAGTTGGTGCTTTGTGGGGTGTTGTCGCTAGGACTTGTTTAATATTGCTCACAACATCCTTATGTAGTTGCCGTCTAGCTTCTTTTCGAGCTGTTTTGTTAGCGTCCAGGTGGTGCATCCATAAAGCAGTCAAAACAAATTTTATTAATTTTACAACCGCTGCTTGGAAGAAACTGTGTTTCATAATAGCCATCGAAAGATAATATATATATATATATATATATATATATATATATATATATATATATATATATATATATTAGGAGTACTACCTTCTAATGAATCTACTATTTGCATACCCCTGTTTGGTGTAAATAGATCATCTCATTTTCCATAAATCCTGGGTTTCACAACCCACATGGGAGAAGAAAAAGGAAATGAACACTAAGTGACAATACAACATATATATATATATATATATATATATATATATATAGTGGGTAGAATGTTCGCCAATGGTCCGGGAGACCTGGGTTCATTCCCAGGTCACGTCATACCAAAGACTTTAAAAATGGTACTTGATACCTCCTTGATTAACTCACAGCAATATAAGGTACATATCAAGGGTAAAGTGGAGTAATCCAGGGAAAGGAGTAACACCCTCCCCTACACCTCGGTGTAGTAGCTATTGAAAAGGGAGCCTTCTGGTCATCCTCAACTATGGTCGCCAACTTTACTTATGTATGTGTGTGCATGTGTTTGTATAAACATATTTGCCTGGAAAATGATTTTAGGATAATTTGAAGGAAAATTTGAAAGATTATACATGGATTTATTCAACTGGTAAGAGCTGACTCTGAATGATACAAAATTGAGATGCTCTATTAAGGAAATAAGCAACACCTTTGATGTTAAGCACCTCAAATCAAATGTGGTCTACACCCAGGCTTGGTGAATAGTATGAAATTCTGGAAGTGTGCCGTGTTCAAACTGTGCTGCTGTCAAAGGCAGGTAATATGAACTATCTAAAGGCTTATATTAACACTCAAAAGCAAGCAACTGATAGTAATCTATCATCATGTTCTGTCAACAATATCTGTGTCATTTACAACAAGGTCTACAAATTAGTATTGTAGCATAGCCATGATACAGATATGTGAAATATACAAATGTGTAAAAACGTTCACATGCATAGGAATCCAAAAAACACTCGAAACACTGATGACTCTCTTGGTTCAGGTACGAAACTTTTATTACCTTCTTGACTTTTAGGTTTTCAACACGAGGAGAGAGTGTCACAATTTTTACTATGCTGCCTGTTCCATCTGACCCAACAACATGCAGTGCACCCCCTAGACCCAACTGGACTCGTCTAGGTTCAAATCTCAACTCACTGCTTTTTTCAAAATACCCAAGAATCACAGCCCATCGCTTTCGTGCATGACGTCATTCATATCCCCAGTCCCATTTCTTATTTGGGGTTTTTATTATGACATCTGTGATTGTCACATCCTCCCCGCGCAAGAGTGAACACCTGCGCTCAATGTGTGCCCCTACCCATGCACTAAGCCGAAAAGTTCTTAGCCTAACTAAACCAAAAGATAAGATATAACCAACGAAAAATGATAATATAAAAAAAAAATCCTTCCGCAATTATATAACAGTATGTGGACTGAGGAGACACATGGGGTCCACAAAAAGCTATAGAAAACTAAGATCTAATCAGCCCAAATAAAGCAAGAGTTTATCTGTTCATATGCCTAACATTTATGAAGTCAAATGCTGGTTTCAAGAGTCATCTCAGAGGTCATGGACATCACAATGAAATAGAAGCCATTACAAACAATGTTAAGGGTGAAGAGACAATACTCTTGAAGATGATTTAGCAATTATCATTTATGTATATATAAGAAATTAAAATTTCACCTCTTTTTAAACTTTCCATCAATGGGAAAAATTATAATTCATTTTATCATTCATTTACTCCTAAATTTCATCTGACACATGAAACTTTTAGTAATAAGACTTATAAAAATGAGGTGAGATTTTAATTCATTAAAAGATTTATCCTGCTCTGCTAGCCAGCATGAACACTTTCTGATTTATATACACCCACACATACACTGTATATATATATATATATATATATATATATATATATATATATATATATATATATTCTGCTGATTGCAGTGTACAAGTCAACTTTTTAAGCCTGAAAAGATTTCTATAAAACTAGGAGTCAACTTATACAGTAGGTATAGATCTAACCCAGAATTGAGCTAAAAATTTTGAGTGTCTTATATTCCAGATCAACATGTACACCACAATTTTCAACATATAAATATATAGAAAGTGAGAGAGTGAGGGACTGGCCTATTGGTATAATGGTTTGTGTCCGATGATAGTCTGGTAGACCTGGGTTTGATCCAAGATCAAATCATACCAAAGACTAAAAATGGTACTTGATACCTCCTTGCTTAACACTCAGTATTATAAGGTATGGATCAAAGGTAAGTGGAGCAATCCGGGAAAAGAAGTAGTGCCCTTCCCTACACCTATTTGTAGTAGCCATTGAAAAGGGTTGCTCTCAACTAGTCAGCCAACTTATATATATGAAAAGTTAAGAAATCTTTATAGCTTATAATCTTTTACAGAGAAGAAAATATGTTTTTGTTATCCATGAGATGTAAAGAATACAAATTCTCCCAACATACAATTTTCTAGTTTAGCTCAAATATTTAGTGACATTGTCAAAATGCTGTAATCACTACACTTGAATTCAAAATTTGACTTAGCCATCTCTCTTGTGTTCTTCATGGACTACATTTAACATCAATCATCTTTGGGAACTGTCAAAAAATTTTTACTCAAAACAGAATGATCACAATTCATTCTCTCATTGCTCTATTTCCTTCATATTAGATTTCTTGTCAGAATTCTGAATTACAAGTCATCCAGAATTTCTGCTTAATACTTTTTGAAACCACAAGGGGTACATCAACCAAACACACACACACACACACACACACACACACACACACACACACACACATATATATATATATATATATATATATATATATATATATATATATACACACACACACACACTCACACATATGTATGTATGTATGTATGTATGTATGCATATGTGCCAATCAGCAAAAGGAAATTTTTATTCTTATTTATCAGTCTTTTTTCTTTCTCAACACTTACACACTTTAAAGTAGGATTGTAATGTGAACAAGTGAAAAAAAAATGAAGTTGTTGTCACTTTTCCAAAATGTCAATAAAGTATATATAAATGTGACATATACAAGAGAAAAGGGTATATATATATATATATATATATATATATATATATAATTTGCATGTGTAAGTGTGTGTAGTATATATAAACAAATATATATTTGTTGTGAACATACATATGTGTGTCAAGTATATCTATGTATGCTAGTGTATTATGATTTATATAGATATATCTATAGTATATATTAGTATATGGATGTGTATATGTTGCATATATATATATATATATATATATATATATATATATATATATGTGTGTGTGTGTGTGTGTGTGTGTGTGTGTGTGTGTGTGTGTGTGTGTGTGTGTGTGTGTGTGATATACATGTATGTTGTATGTACATAGTATATATAAAAGTAATATATGTATATTGTATACATATATTCTTATGTATTCAATAATTATATATGTGTGTGTAAGTTATATTTACATTTAGATATATATTTACATTTAAATATATATTTACATTTAAATTTATATATATATATATATATATATATATATATATATATATATATATATATATATATATATATATATTATGATTTGCCTTTGTGAACAATGATTATACCTGACAAGACCGATACAGAACAGGTAGGTGTGGTTGCATATATATATATATATATATATATATATATATATATATATATATATATATCTTTATGTTGTATATATATATATATAAATATATATATATATCTTTATGTAGTAGATATACATGTGTATATATATATATATATATATATATATATATACTATGTACATACTACATATATATAGTATGTACAGAGTATATGTGTGTGTGTGTTTAACAGAAATGCCAATCAAGTTTTGTTAGGCACAATCTAAGCATAATAAAAGTTTTTCCTTTTTTTTTGTTAAATCAATACAATTTATGCCAATAGTAAAATGGCAATCATGTTCTCGTTTTTAGGATGACATTTTTCAAAATATTTTCTAACACTCTTCCTTTTTAAAAAGCTCTTTATGAAGAACTTCTTCAAAAAATACATAGAATTTTTTCTTTTCCTTATTTTAATAAAAACAAGATATAATCTATATCATTGTTCAATACTTTTTATTGTATAATAATATTGGTAATTTATTAGTCAACTCTATCCCCAGCAGAGTGTTACCCCCCACCGCCCAAAACATAATGTTATCCTGTTTATGACACTAAACTCCATCTGATGTCAAGGCTCCAGTTCTGTTTTTCTAGGAGTGTGGAGTACCTCTTAATAATCTATCAAAATGGATATTATTAGGTGTTATTTATCACCAAATTCTACAGCCCTGTTTTCAATATCTGTACCACTTACCCAGATGATTGTTGGCTGTTAAGGGGCAATGACTGAAATTATTATAGAAGCTGTATGGTTTAGGATTTACTTATAGAAGCAAAATAGTTAAAGATTTGTTTATAGAAGCTGTATAGTTAGGAATTTACTTATAGAAAGTGTATTGTTAAGAATTTACTTATAGAAGCAAAACAGTTCAGAATTTGATCATAGAAGTATCCTATTTAAGAATAGCATCTCATCAGTACAATTACCACAAACTCCTGTATTGTTATAATATAATGGCATCCATTCCCTCCAGTTCTCCGTATATATTCATTTGACAGGGTTATAAAACCTTCCTCTGTAAGTAGCAATACAAAGTTGTTGTTGTTGTTGTGGTGGTGGTGGTTGCATTTGAGATAATCTTGCTTGGAAATGATTTTTTTCTTTTCTTTTTTAGATATTTGTTGAAATTTTAATTTTATTTCTGTCAATTGCATCAATGGAATTAAATAGAGTAAAATGATAATCAATACTGGTTTTGTTCTCACCTCTTCAGGAAGTCATTCTTTAAAACGCGCCATCATTGTCAAAGTGAGATATTTAGAGATTTTGTGCAATAGAATTCAACATCTCATTCATCAAAAACATTTTTGTTTTTTGGGGGTTTTTTTTTTTTGTTTTCTTTCTTTTTCTCACTTTGAAAAAAAGAAACACAAACCATTGAAATGTGTTCTCTGCTGCTGTTCTGGTAATTATTCTGGTAGGCACTAAAAGACAGCATTTGTTTTTATGAATATTAAATTTTGAGAATATCAGGTATGATATACACTTAACTAGAGTACAATATATTTTACTCTCTCTTCCTCTCTCAGATACATAGAAGAAGAATATTACTTTTACTAGTGAAAATATACCCCCTTTGGGTGCAGTATTCAAGTTTTAATGTAATAAAATATATTAAGATAGAAAGACTAATAAGATTGAATAAGAATGCATATAAAAAGATTACACTTATTTTCATTTTAATTGATTTCTGTATAAAATTATACATAGGATTGCTTTTAATACATTTAAGAATAAAACAATAATATAAGAAATCAATAATACCAAGTAATTGTTTATCAAACCCAGTTTTGTTAAAACCAGTATACAAATTAGTCACTCTATATGCTATGTAAACCTTTATTTCTAAGTGATATAGAATAAACATTACAGGATTTTAAATCCATTAAGTGTATGGGTTGTTTTAAGACAAATCTACCTCTGCTAAACTTTTATAGGATACACATTTTTTCTAGTCTTAAAATAAGCAATAAAAACATACTTAAGAACATTCGAGAAAATTAGGATCAAAAACTGCATTAGCATTTAAGTTACATTTTTATATTTTTCAACCAATCAGCTAAAAACATAGAATAGAACATTCTAGAAAAATAGGATCCGAAGTCAACTAACAGAAAATATTTAGGCTCAAAAATAAAATAGTAAAATACAAATCTGATTGGTCAATAAATGTCTACGCACCAAAATTTTAGGATGATTCTTTGATCCACCTGTAGGATATAAATAACACAGAGTTAGGGAGCCATTCACTAAGATGAAGACTAAACCACAAGCCACTAAGCCAGTAAAGTAGTAGCCGAATACTTTGTCCGGTAAATTCCTTTCCTTCATCAACTAAAGTTCATGACCTAGCTTCAGATGGCTGCGAATCACATTCAAAAGAAAAACCCGACAAACTTTCTTTCATCAACGCGACACGCTGTTGCCACAATCATAAAACAAGACATGAACTTAATGTAAGTAAGAACGACTTATTTACGGACTCCGTTAACATACACACATCTTTAAACAAATTTATTTTCTTCTTGCCAAACTTTATTTTCCAAAAGGCCATTTACACATCATGTATTTTATTTGTTTTCATATTCTGTTATATGCATATTAAATTGTTTGTTGTTTAATATTCGTTGTGTTATATTCCATTTCTTTCACGCGATTGTAAAGTTTTGTGTTGTATTTGTGGTGGAAATAATCTAGAGAGCAATACCCGTAAAGTACGGATGCACATCTACTGAAATAACCAAAATACATACAACCCCCACACTTTAAAAGAGATATTGTTAATTAACAAGATGCTAATTAAGATTAACTAATGATTATTTTGAATATAATTATGAATGTCAGTAGTGATGTACTTTTGGCTACAGACCGACAAACATCTTTATAATATGATATATACACTGATTAAATATAAAGTGTAACACCCTGAATACTATTGTTCTTTACTTGGTATCTACTTATTCCTAAATATTACTTTTATATGTTGGTGCTCATGGTCAAATAGTTACTGTTGTCAGAAATGAACATGGTGACCAGAGTTCAAATCCTACATGTGACTGTTTACATTTCGCATAGAGTTAATATTCTTGGGAAAGGTATGCAATCAACTGTTTTCCCTTCAGCTATTGCTAAATAATAGGGCAGTCTGGGCTCTTTAACCTTGGTATGGTAACCAGTCTTGGTGAAGGAAAACTCTGAATTCAAATCAGTTAAATTCCTCTTACAAATTGACCTTGTGCTACATCCTGCTCCAGATAGAGGGGTCGGATAAATGTATTCACTGATTGAACATAGAAGTGTAACACCCTAAATAGCATTATTCTTCACTTGATATCTATCTATACATAAGATAATATTACTTTTATATATACACTGACTGAACATAAAAGTATTACTCAATTCTCCCTGATGATTGCAATCTGTTAATCCTCCAGCAGAGCTAGGAATGATGATGTCTCTTCTGCTGTTTTCTTTCAGATAACTTTTCAAAGCAACAGCAGTCTTGCAGACTTTGAGGCAGAGATGACAAACTCTTTTACCTCAAGGAGTGCTTTAATCATATGTTGGACATGTTGTGTGGAAGAAGTCATTTCCCTACCTAATCATTATATTTTGTTGTAGGAGTTCTGAATGAAAAGGGAAGATTTGAAATCCACCTCTAAAAAAAAATGACTGTATAAAAGTTTTCAGCAACCTCACATAAACCAATCAAGATACAGTGTTTTAAAAACAGAAAAATGTCTATGATAAATGTCTTGGCTAATAAAAAAAACTGTTGATGAAACTCAACATGGGAAGTAGTTTCACATCAAGAAGTGCTTTAAAGGTGGGAAATGCAGGGGAAACAGTGCAATACCAGGAATATCTTAGCTTAAGATTGATCATAAATGTCTAATTTATCTAGAAGACAAATAAAATTGCAATCTGCAGCAGGTCCGTCATCACTCACGGGAAGGAGTTGGTCCATTTAGAAGATAATTAGTAAGGCAGGACTAATTTGTATATAACAAATACAACGAATATATGATTTTATACCAGGTAATACTAGTGGATAGAGTGTTCACCAATGGTCCGGGAGACATGGGTTCAATCCCAGGTCGCATCATACTAAAGACTTTAAAAATGGTACTTAATACCTCCTTGATTAACACTCAGCAATATAAGGTACGTATCAAGGGTAAAATGGAGCAGTCCAGGGGAAGGAGTAGCACTATCCCCTACACCTTGGTGTAGCAGCCATTGAAAAGGGAGCCTTCTGATCACCCTCAACTACGGTCACCAACTTTACTTATTTATATATATATATATATATATATACATATGTATATATCCTAATGTATGTATCCTAATGTGACTGGTTTGTGTTTTTTCTTAATGAAATTATTGCTCTGTAATGTCTGTTACATTGAGCTCTTTACCAGGAAAATTTAAATGTTCACTCTTGGATAATTTTCTTGTCCTGATGGAATTACTCCCAACTCCGGTTTAACTGGACCAAAT
>OY757938.1:45288140-45300640 GCA_963585895.1 Sepioteuthis lessoniana
GCATTGACATGGAGGCCAATGCCAGCTGCGGCTCGTTCCAGACTATGCAGTAGTGTCTCTGCTTGATTAGGCGTATTCGCTAGTAACGCCAAGTCATCAGCGTATCAGCATCCGTGATTGTTTTTGCGGGGTACCTTTGCTTCTTCTCTTAGTCAGCTCGAAGCCATTTTCTCTGATTTTGTCGATCGAAGTCCTAAGCACATAGTCTAGACAGATGATAAAGAGGTACGGGGCTAGTGTGTCTCCTTGTAGTACTCCTGCAACAATGTCGAAGTATTCCGTGTCTCCATCTGGTGAACGTACTTTCACTTTAGTGTTTCTGTAGAGAATCATTATCGCTGCTACGGTTTCTTTTGGTAGGCCGTATGCTAGTAGGATTTGCTCCATCTTCCCTCTGTGTATGGAATCGAAGGCCTTGGTAAAGTCGACAAATAGTAATGTCGCCTGAAGGTTTTTTGCCCGAACGCCTTCAAGGATTCTACAGATGGTCAGTATTTGTGAGGTTGTGGATCTATTTCTCCGGAAGCCATTTTGGTTTTTCCTAAGGATGTTGTCTATTTTGGGTTCTATGCGGTTTCGTAGTTGGGCATTGTAGATTTTGGCTGCTATGGATGTAAGTGTTATCCCTCGGTAGTTCTTGGCTAGTCCGAGGTCGCCTTTTTTAGGGAAAGGAAGGATGCATCCCTTCATCCATCTTTCTATCCTATTTTGACTATAGACTGCATTGCATTGCCGGAGCAGTATATCGTCAAATTGTCTAGTCTTCCACACTTCTGGGGGGATCTTGTCTAGCCCTGCAGCTTTCCTATTTTTAATTCTTCTGAGAACTGAGTCGAGTTCTTCTTTGGTGAAAGGACCTAGTTTAACATCTAATTGCTTACTAATAATTCTGGTGATCGGTTTGTCCGGTGGGTTTCCTAGTAGATTTTTGAAATGCTGTTCCCACAGTTTTACTCTTTCTTGTTGGCTTGCAGCTTTCAATTTTGCTTTGGCTGTGCTCTTCCTTCTACTTACTTCGTTTATTGTTTGCCAGGCTATCCTGGATTGTCTATCTTCCACCGAGTCTCTAATCTTATCTATCTGATTTTGTATGTATTCTGCCTGTTCTTTTAGATATATTCCTGTTAATTGATGTTGTGCCTTTTCTAGTTTTCGTGCATTTGTGTTTGTTGGGTTCTTTCGATAGCTTTTGGAGGCAGTTTTCACGAGTGCATGTTTTTCTCTAACTGCTAGCGTTTCCCAAAGGACTCTATATTTAGCTCTAGGTTTTGTTAGAATACACTTTGATGCCGCCTCAAGGTGTGCTTCTACAAAATTTTCATATTCGTCATTTGGGGTACCTTTTTCTGCCTTCTCCTGTAGTGCTTCGAATCTGTTTCTTAGTTCTAATGCATATTTATCTCTAATATCTCTGTTGTTGAGTAGGGCCCAGTCATAGTGCTTGGTTGTCACTTTACGTGTGGCGTTTTGTCGTAGGCTTAGTCGTACTTTGGCCGTAACTATTCGATGATCGGGGACACACCCTCGAAAGAGGAGTATGTCTCGCAATTCATCGCACTGTTTTTCCATTTCCTGTTTATAAGGACGTAGTCTATCTGTGCTTTACTCTTATTCACGTATGTGTAGGTCCATAATTTCCCCTCCCTTTTTTGAAAGTTTGTATTGAGGCATGTTAATCTATTTTCTATCATGAAATCTTTGTGTAGATGTATCCATATATGTATGGATAAGTGTGTTGATACATATATTAATATATATGAGAGAGAGAGAGAGAGAGTAAGTGTATCATATATTTCGATGTCATTATCTCAGAATTGCTCATCTCAATATAAAGGACCCTTCCAATAATATAACAAGAATAGAAACTTATGTTTAACTTAAAATAAAATTCAGTAGAGAATATGAAATGCTCCAGAGATATATTAGAAATAAAATTTTCTCTTATTCTAAACTTGACAAATAAAAGAGCTTTATTCACAAATAAAACAGCTTGGTTTATTCTGAACTTATTTTAAAGTTTATCATTCAGTAGATATCAAAATATATCCATGATTAGGAGGTGCCCATGGTGTAATGGTTATCATCATAGGAAATGGACACGGCAACACAAGTTCAAATCCTGGACGAGATTGATTGCATTTCACATAGCACTAATACCCTTGGGAAAGGTATGAATCCAATTATTCTCCCTCCAGCTATGGGTAAATAGTAGGGCAGACTGGTTTCTTCAGCCTTGGTGAGGCAACTTGTCTAGGAGAAGGAAAACTCTGAATTCAAACCTGTTAAACTCCGCTTAAATATTGACCTTGTGTTATATCCTGCCCAAGCGGAGGGGTTGGGTAAATAGGATCAAAATATATCCATGATTGTTTTTTTTTTGGTTTGTTTGTTTTTTCTTTGTTTCATTTTTTGTTTCAAAAGTAATAACTTTATCACTATGTAAATGAAGTAGATGATAATATGTTCATGAGGAAATATAGATTTTTTGCTGAACAATTCATATATCCATGATTGAGTTGCTTTGAGGGAATTTGTAGAGAGGGGAGCTTTGAGGAAATTTGTAGAAAGGGGCACTTTGAGGAAATTTGATTTATTTGTTTCTCTCAAGCAAACCATAAACAGGGTGTTAAACACAACAGAATATTGGCAACTATTCTAACTGGCTGAATCAATTATTGCTAAACTCACACCAATAAAAAGAATAAGATCTTAAGCCAAATAAGAATGTTTGAAATGAAAATACAATATTATTATAAAAAAAAAAAACAACTGAAAAAAGATGTTTTATTTCAAGTAAATAATCTTATAAGTCATTTTACTTTCTGCAGTACAATATATATATATATATATATATATATATATATATATATATAATGTGTGTGTTTGTGTGTTTGTGTGTGCTCATGGTTTAAAAACTTTATTTGACATATATTAATTAGCAGAATGTTTTATATTAACTTTTCATTGTATAATGTCCAATCTATTTGATTAATATTCACTACCAAATAAATTACATTGACAAGGGAGGAAATTAAGTTTAAAAATGAATATTTGTTGTGTAATATAAATACTTTTATGGTCATTAAGCTACAAACTCATATACATAGTCTTGTCATCCACAAACTGTTTCCTTGTATCACAACTCTTCAGTGTGGCTAGACATGCAAGATGCTTCCAGCTGGGATTGAAACCCAGCTGACTTTATGTCAATCAGATATCTTACCCAAGAGCCATTATCATTCTCTGCATTAATGAAGGAATTTTTTATGTATATCTTTTTAGATATATGTTATCGGCTACTGGAATGCTCAATACTACTATCGCGTTTCAGCTTATGGGATAACCAGCAGATTCCTCACAAGAGTGCTCAACCCACAGGGGGAGTATATATATATATATATATAAAATTAAATGACACGCATACATATATATATATATATATATATATATATATATATATATATTTATGCAGGTCATTCAATCAATAAGAGGAGTTTTGCCTAAGGAGTTCACAGTAGGAAGCACTGCCAACAGTTGCACCTTTTTTGAGGAAATTAACCGTGATAGGTACTTTCATGCACCAGAAAACTATCAGCATTAGCTTTATAACTGACCACTGTGCCCAGAACTTTTTCTTTACCAGAGAGTCAGTGTGTTTCCACTCTATCTTTTTTACTCAGGCTAATTGTGGCAAACTCATGATCCATCCATTTGATAAATTTTTTTTTATATTAAAAATTGTGCACTGAAGAACAACTAATTTCCTAAAGTGATGTTTAGAATTCTGTCTAGATGAGTTATTGGACCATCAGTATAGCTTAGAATACACAAACTGTATCCTGTATCCTCTGCAAACAAAACAAACCTAGATGAGTCAGTAACAGTTTTATCAGGAATTATAAGGCTGGTCTCAATAATTTTTGAACAAAACAGGTGGCCTTTACAAGCTTCTCCTTTTCTTCAGTATCTTTGAAATCAATCACAACAGTTTTATAGAAAAAATATTAGGAGTGAGAATCCCAAGACATGTCTAGTCTCTGCTCTCAATAGATTGTAAGCATTGACAATGACAAACTTGGCAGAATGTGATACAAGGTCAATCTATACGCTGAGCACATCTGGTTTGAATTCAGGGTTTTCTTTTCTCATTGCTATACTACAGAGTTGCTCATGGTGTAATGATTATCCTTACAGGGAATGGATGAAGCAACCTGAATTTAAATCCTAGACAAGGCTGTTTACATTTCATGTTGTGCTAATCCACTATGGAAATATATGAATCCAACTATTCTCCCTCCAGTTATGAGTAAATAGTTGGGCAAACTGAACTCTTTAACCTTAGTATGTCAACCAGTCTAGGAGAAGGAAAACTCTGAATTTAACTCCACTTAAAAATTGACATTATATTGCATCTTGATCGTGTGGAGGGTGTGAGTAAATACATATAATGAAAATTTGGTGACCATTGTCGAGGGGGTGGTGACCCAAGGGCTCCCTTTTCAATAGCTACTACACCTGGAAAGTAAAGTTGGCGACCTTGGTCAAGGGTGATCCGAGGGCTCACTTTTCAATTGCTACCACACTGAGGTGTAAGGGAGAGTGCTTTTCCATTCCCTGGATTGCTCCACTTTACCCTTGATCTTTACCTTATAATGGTGAGTGTTAAGCAAGGAGGCATCAAGTACCATTTTTTGAGTCTTTGGTATGACTCAACCTAGGATTGAACCCCGGTCCCCCAGACCATTGGCAAACACTCTACTCATTAGGACAAACTAATATATACTAATATACTAATATTAAAACGCTAAGTCTACTCTGCTATTTTATCTATAGCCTAGCAAAGAAGAGATGGATTTATGCCTTTCCTAAGAGCATTAGAGTAAAGTGAAACACATACAGCCTCATCAAGGATTTGAACTCGCCTTGTCAAGACCACTTTCTATAACATTAACCATTACACCAAATATGCCCTCAACTCCTGAGGAGTTCATATTTATCTGTGCCTCCCACCAGGCAGGATTTGACATGAGGTTTCTTTTAGAGTGGAGATTAGAGGAGGGGGAGGTATACACCAGCCGAGACTCGTGTGCTGCTCGTCATTGCTGGTGATTGGTTCACTAGGTGCAATGTGAACTATTTTTATCATTGTTAAGTCTCTCAGCATGAAGCCAAGTGACCTTGCTGGTCATTGATTCACTAGACCCAAAGGTCTTGTACATTGTGAATCTGTGCTTGTCATTGTTGCTGGCTGAACCTAATTTTCAGTTCAGAGACCAGAAGTGACCCAGTGGGTTGTATGTAGTCAGTTTCAAATGTGTCAAATGATTTTATCAAAGTTTAATTTTGCCCTGATTATTGGGCTTAGAATATGCCAACTGTATCCCCCTGCAGAGAGGCAAGACCCTCGCTCCCTAACAAAAAGGCTTCCTGAGTATGGTACTAAACTGTACCTGACAATAAAGCTCCACTTCTGTAGTTCTGGAAAGCAAGGAATCACCTTTTTATTGCCATTACACTTTTGTCTACTCTGATCCAGAGTGGTCATACCTGTTTGTGTCCCATCTATAGGTCAAATAAATCTGCTTAAAAATTATCAATATTAAATAAAAATGGAATGGCTTAATATCCTAAACTGGGTTTAAGTTGATAATATCCATTAGTTTTGTGTAGAAATAATAGTGATATTTGGGGGAGGGAGTTATTATCAAAAATGTTAGAATAAACTATTTTTTAACTATATTCAGTGGTAGGATTCAAAAATATTAAGAACAAGTTCTCTCAGTACAGGTCTCCCTAACAACAGGTTCTCCCACTCCATGTCTCACTAACCGTAAGTTTTCTTACTACAAGTCTTGCTAGCAGCAGCCATTCTTACTACAGGTCTCCTTAAAAACAGGCTCTCTCACTGATAGGGCCCTATCAGGTGCTACCACTCTGGGCCAGGGTTGACCAGGGAGCAATGGCAATGAAGGGGTACTCCACATTCCCCGAAGCTCCAACATTACTGGAACCTCACCATCAGATTGTTTTGTGTCATATACAGGACACACATTGTGTGAACTATCCTTCCCCTCTGCAGAGATTCAGTCATGTATTCTACAGCCCCAGCCGACTGGGCAATTTTAAAGTATAGATTTTGTTCAACTGATTCATACAAATAGTTTTTCTTGTTTATTTCTGGCAGCCAAATCGATCTTTTTTTTTTTATTTGTTTAAAATGATTGTGAAGATACATTTTTATACCATATATAATTAAAGACCATAATTGTTAAGCTAACTTTAACCTAAAATAACCAACCTACCAACTCACAATGTAACTGTGCATCTACATCTGTACTTAATCCTAAAAAGAAGATACACATGAAGGAAATGTGTTTCCTAAAAATCCACTGAATAAAACAATAAAAACAATATCAAATCTCAAAAAGCTTGTCACTTCTTTCATAATGAAAGAAGTATTTTTTTAATCAATTATCGACCTTTGATTAAAAAAAATGGTTTTGGTATGACAATGAAAGCAATCAAACACCTGGCTATCTGCAGATGAATCTGAATATTTATTTCTGCACTGTTTTAGATATCAGGTCATATAAGGTTTTCATTTACTCAACTTAGCTTAGTTGGACACAAGGACTGAATTATGATTTGGATTCTTTATTTAATGACATATCAACCTTTGTGGGTTATTTAATGCTAAAGCCATCCTTCTAGAAGAACAGCAGTGATGCTATTTAATCCATAGATGGGATTGCCCAGTTGGCTGGGACTGAAGAATATACCCCCCCCCGGTGAGTGTCCTGGATATGACACTAAACAATCTGATGGTGACATTCCTGTGATGCAGGAGATTTGGGGAATGTGGAGCCCCCCTTCATTGCCTTTGCTCCCAGGTCCAATCTGGTCTGGAATGGTAGCACCTGATAGTGCCCTATCTATGGGTTAAATAGAACTTACTGCATATTTATGCTAAGCTGAATTGTTTGAATTAGAACTGTTTCACTAAATTGAATAGCTTTAAATAGAAATGTTTTTGAAAATTAAACTGTACTTACATTTAAAATGCATGTTTATGCTAAACTGAATTGTTTGAAATAGAACTGTTTTTGACATTGAAACTGTACTTACACTAAACTGATGTGTTTGATATAGAACTGCTTTGATATCTAACTGTGTATAAACAAAATCTGCACTTATACTAAACTGAATTAGCTGAATTAAAACTGTTAGAATAAACTGAATAGCTTGAAATAGAAATGTTTTTGACAATTAAATAGTGTACTCCTGCTAAACTGAATTGTTTGAAATAGAAAGTAAACATAATAGTGTGACTGGAGTTTGAACTCATTTACTATGATTCTGCAGTCCAGCACTTTAACCATTATACCATGAGGACGAGTTATAAGGACAACTGCCTAGCTGAAGGATTTTATGGACAGAATTACCTTTTTTAAGTTGGACTGCTTTAATGTCGTGAAAAGTTATAATTTTCTAAAATGAAAATCATCAGAAATTCAAAAAATAGATAATTTCTTAAAATTTTCTATTTCTTAAGTTTGTATCTTAATTTGTGATTAGTCTTTTGCTAATTACTTCTTAATACAACTAAGGGAACTTTGACAGCAGTAATCAAGGAAAATAACCACTCCCTATAATTGACTAAGTTTCATTAAAATTTGTGGCAATAATAAAAAATGTTTCTGTTTTTTCACAGTTTGTTTCTTTTATCCAGTACTGTAGAACTTGCTGTTTTCTATTCATTAACCACTATGCCACTCTACACCTTCCATTTGCCAGCTACGGTGACCATAGTCAAGGGTGAACTGAAGGCTTCCTTTTCAATAGCTACTACACCAAGGTGTAGGGAAAGGTGCTACTCCTTTCCTTGGATTACACCACTTTACCCTTAATATGTACCTTATAATGCCGAGTGTTAAGCAAGGAGATATCAAGTACCATTTTTTAAGTCGACCTGGGATTGAACCCAGGTCTCCCGGACCATTGGCGAACACTCTACCCAATAGACCAATGGGAACCTTGAGTAAAACTAGAACTTGCTGTTTTCTATTCCAGTAACCACTATGCCACTCTACACCTTCCATTTGCCTACTGGAGTAAATAACATTGGAATAAGCATCTACATGCCATAGATACATATAAACTGAAGTCAGCAAAGTAGCCTTTTAAAGCAGAGAGTCCAATTTGTTTTTAAAAGAACTAATTATTTGCTAAAGTAAGTTTTCTCATTCACAGTGAGTTGTTATTTCTCGTTCTTGAAGTGAAATTTGTATTCCATTCACTTCTGACCCCTACGCACTTCTCTCAATGCTGTTATTGACAGTTCTCTTTTGACTAATTTAATTTCAGGAAAGCGTTTCCATTTTCTGTTCTGGTAATGAAACCTGGAAGGCGTCTCTCTTTCTGGCAGTTCTTTGAATGCTTAGGGAAATTTGAATGTTAAATAAGATTTCCTCTGGAATGTTTCTTCCAGTGATGAATGGGACCAGGCCTTCGTTTACTGCCTCTTCACAGGAAATTGTATATCAAATCCAAATCAACAAAGTCTTTTGAGGCACCGATTTTTTTTTATCCTAAAAAAGAGACCAGCTTTCTATGGTTGGTAAAGAGAAAAGTAATGATAGAATGCTCTCACTGAATCAACACAAATCACATTAGATTCAGAAATTATCAGTTCTTTTCATAGGTTTCGGTAAAGAAATTTTTCATCTACTTGGAGTTTTAATCCTAGTGAGTTTTTTTTTTTCATTAGACTGTCTCCATCTTTGTTGCTTTTTTTTTTTTTTTTTTTAACAGCATTTTCTTGTATCATTATCATTTCATTATAAGTTTTAATCTTATAAATGTTATTTTAATCCAACCCCCCTCTCTCTCTCTCTCTCTCTCTCTCTCTCTCTCTCTCTCTCTCTCTCTCTCAATTAAAAAAATGAGTTTCCTGGGTATGACACTAAACTGCATTTGATGGTTAGGCTCTAGTTCTGAAGATCTTTGAGAGTGCAGAGTACCTCTTCATTGCCATTACTCCCAGGTCCACTCTAACCCATAATAGTAGTACCAGTTAGGGCCATATCTATGAATCAAATTAGATCTGATTGAAAATTATTTGTATTCAATTGGGCTATGTGCACAAAAAAATTCTTAAGAAACAACTACACAAAAAATATATGAACATCTAATGAGCACGATTCCCTAACCTCTAAGCAAAGAATAATTCTAAATGGGTTAACATGCCAATGAATCAATTTTCATCTATCCAATTATTTGATTATAAGTTTTATTTCATCTTATTTCTGTTCTTTTTGTGATAAAAAAAGAACATTAATAACACTCTGTCCATAAACTATCCTTCAAATATAATGTCAAGAATTCCATATCTTTGAACATATGTGTTGTTTTGCACAGATCATTATAAAAAGTAAAATAGATACCAGTATATATAAATATAGATATGTTATATATTTATATAAAAATGTTCACCTAGTTTGATATTTGAAGATGCAAATTTATAAGGGTTTATCAAAAGAATTTTCATTTTTTAATGAACTTGAGAGTTAAGGGATGTTTTTTGAAGCTTACATAATCCACTTTGAATGATCTTCACTCTTCTGAAAGTTTTTGAGTGCTTTTGGTCAGCTTATCAAGTCATATGTGTTCTGGAAACTTGAGATAAGAAAAGGCATCCTTAATAAAAGAAATTGTAGAAATAAAAATCTTTCCTCATTTTTTTCAAGACTGATTTATTGAGTTATGGTGAAATGTCAAGCAAATAAAAATCGACAAATGAACATATTGATTAATCTGTTCAAATTCAAAGAATTGGTTTTTTTAACATTTCCACATGCTGGATATATATATATATATATATATATATATATATATATATATATATATGTAATATCCAGTCAGTGTCCAAAGACACTGGGTGTGGATTATTCATGTATAGAATATATGAGGAATATCATATAAATCTATGAGAGTGCTTGATGTATGGCTATTGTTACTGTAACCTACGTTTGCTGTTTTGAAACCTTAAGTCTAACATGTAAAGTCATCTGATGAGACGGAGAGTATAATAAATTTCTCCGGTGAAATAAATCTATAATGACAATTTAACCAGGTTTGAGTTTCCTTTTAATTGTACTATATATATATATATAAAAATATATATATATATATATATATATAAATATATATATATAAATAAAAGGGTGAGTGAAAGGTTTAACAATATTTTGGTACATATGTGTTTGCAGCATGTACATCACATGACTAAAGCAGTTCAGGCCATGGAAGGTACCTGTTGTGCTTAATAGTATTTGTATCATGGTAGTTGGTGCACTGATACATTGCTTCACTCCCTATGCAATTTGAAAGCAATGCAGATAAATGTTCAACATAGTCTAATTCAAGAGACATTTGTGGTGTAATGGTTACTATTGTAGGAAATGGACACAGTGACCTGAGTTCAAATCTTGCCCAGTTGGCTGGGGCTGTAGAATACACCAACTACATCTCTGCAGAGGGGTAAGACCCCCTCCAAACGAGTGTCCTGGATATGACACTAAACAATCTGATGGTGAGGTTCTTGTAATACTGGAGCTTTGGTAAATGCAGAGTACCCCTTCATTGCCATAGCTCCAAGGTCCACTCTAACCTCAAGAGGTGGCTCCTGATAGGGTCTTATCAATGGGTCAAATATAACTAAAGTGTGTTGGTTGAGAAGGGACTGTTTTTGCATTTAAACTGCATATTTACGCTAAATTGAATTGTTTAAAATAAATCTAATTTGACATTTAAACTATGTACTTATGCTAAACTGAATTATTTGAAATCAAACTATCTTTATTTTTAACTCAGTGTATTGCCCAGTTGGCTGAGGCTTTAGAATACACCAAATGCATTTCTGCAGATGGTAAGACCCCGCCCCATGAGTGTCTTGGATATGATACTAAACTATCTGATGGTGAGGTTCCAATAATGCAGGAGCTTTGGGGAGAGCAGAATACCCTTTCATTGCCATCGCTCCCAGTGATCTGGGAAAGCAACCAAAAACATTATTGTACAAAAAATGAAGGCACAGTTGATAACAATATACAGTCCTCCCTGTGTATAAAGTTGAGTTTAAGGGACTTACCAGCATGCGGAAGAAGATATCTGGTATCTTAGGGTTGTCTTTCTGAGAGCTTTTAATGTCATTGCCTCACGAAACATCTGGTGGAATCTATCAGACTGGAGGTGCGCGTGGTGTAATCGTTATCGTCATAGGAAATAGACACGGTGACACGAGTTCAAATCCTGGACGAGATTGATTGCATTTCATGTAGCACTAATACCCTTGGGGAAGGTATGAATCCAATTATCCTCCCTCCAGCTATGGGTAAATAGTAGGACAGACTAGGTTCTTCAACCTTGGTTAGGCAACTAGTCTAAGAGAAGGAAAACTCTGAATTCAAACCTGTTAAACTCCGCTTAAAAATTGACCTTGTGTCATATCCTGCCCGAGCGGAGGGGTTGGTAAATAGTATCAGACTGGATTTTGGATTTTGCACCAAGACTTCTGGGCTCATCACATGATTAATATAGCCAATCACACGGAGCCTCTCCCTCACTCACTCATTCCATACACTGGAATTATCATTTTACTGACTCAACAATACAATCAAAGCAGATATTATTAGGTATAGTTTATAACCAAACTCTACAGCACTGAAACTTCGTAACTGGAAACAAAATTTCAACAATTTATATAAAGAGTGTATAGATTCATATTTTGGTCAGACAGTTTCAGTGCAGTAGAATTTAGCAATGATTAATACCTAATAATATTCATTTTTATTGTATAATGCTTCACTAGAAATAATTTATAAAAAACCTGGTATTTTTGATTTAGAAGAAAATTAATTTCTAATGTATTTTATTGTTTATAGGTCGTGTGAATAATGGTAAATAGTTTGATTCAAGAACAAAGAAAGATGTTTAGATTCTAAAGTAAATGAAAATGCTGAGCAAGTACACACAATATGGCAAAAAGAATTTGACACTCCTTCATCAACATGGCTAACATTTTTTTTTTAAAGTTAATTTTCTTTTTTTCAACTTTATACCTACTAATGAGTGTACATATCATCATCATCATGTCGCGCCGCCTGCGCGGATATCCCTGACCGTCTCTCGCCATTTCTCCCTATCACTCATCGCCTCCGGCAGGTCTTCAGGATTACAACCCGTGTCCTCACATAGCTGCTGTATGTAAGTTCGTGCTGGTCGTCCCACACTTGCACATCCATGAGTGGGGGTCCACAGGAGTACATCGCTTCTGAGCTCGTCCTTGCTTCTCCAGCAGTGTCCCGCGTGTCTGGTTCGTCGAACTTGTATAGTTTTTGTGATGGGGGGCAAGTGTCCGTATAGTTGGAGTCTCGTGGGGTGTTGTCGCCAGGACTTGTTTAATACTGCTCTCAACATTCTTGTGTAATTTCCGTCCAGCC